>WHYT01012379.1:0-18632 GCA_009806455.1 Tetrax tetrax | reverse complement strand
TGGCCTGTGGCTGAGCTTGGTTCTCAGTGGGCTCAGGGGCAGAGGGCACAGGGAGGTGTTTTGGGGAGCGAGGGCTGAGCTCAGCTCTCACTGGTGGCTGCCCTGTGACAATGGAGACAGTGAAGGGGCTCAAAGTTGCCTGCCCAGGGCTCTCCCGCAGGCAACAGAGCTGAGTGGAAGCTTCCTGGATTTCTGAGAGGAATCTGGAGACCCCAGAAGAGCAGAGGGCATCTACAATGACACCATGTGTGTGGGGGTAGGCGTCCCAATACAAGTGACTGTCCAAGGTGGGGTCATTCAGAGGCACAGCACTGTATGTAAGTATTCACAAGCAAATGAGCTCTGCTGTGCCAGGGGAGGCTGTGAAGACCCAGCAAGGTAATGAAAAAGAGCTCCCGTGTGTCTGTAAATGCCAGGAGGAGGAACCGGGTGATGGAGCTGCTGTTGGACATTTGGTCCCTCTGGGTATGGCTATCTGTTGAGAAGCAAAGGCAGTTCTGAGTTAGGTCAGACTTCTCTCAGCAAAGCGTATCACACGTCTCATAGCAACCCTGCACTCAGACTCTTTCAGGAAGATCTCTCTGCAGCTCCCTCACCTGAGCTCTGGGCTTTGCCGGCTGAGAGAACCATTGGGAGCAGGGCCTCTGTAACAGGCTCCTGAGGAAATCCTCTGGCTGTGCAGCAAGAGGGAACTAGGAACGCAGGGTGATCTCCAATTAAAAATACTCGTGTGCCGTCAAAGGCTTTTCGACATCGTTGTCTGTAATTTGCCCAACCACAGAACAGAGCTGAGGGGGTTTTCTTGTGTTTATTTTGTTCCAGTTGCACCTGCTACATTTAGGAGTGGTTTTGGACAGTTGATGTCCCTGGCATTTCTTGTGCACTGCATGTGAAATCCTGTGGGTCCTGAGAGGCAAAGGGACCATCCCTCAGTAAGAGGGAGGAGAGCGCCTCTACCCATCAGTCCTGGTCTCAGCTGTCCTGCGCTGGCAGGCTGGAGCTGGAGGATGATCACACTCAGGTGTTTCCCCACTACTGAGAGCAGAGGGACCCAGGTTCAGAGAGCAGATTGACAGACAGCTCGCCTTTTCTCAGGGTACCTGAGGAGGATCTCATGATCTCATTCCTCCACTCCCACACTGGGACACAGCGGGATCGTTGCAGTTTCCCCATGCAGCTGCTCGACAGCCTTAACACCGAGTTGTCTTCTCAGTGGGGATCCTAGGTAGCACAGAGACTATGGGAGATGGATAAGTCCTGAGGTAGAGCTGAAGCTGTGAGAAGCCCCGACCCATGCAGCACTCTCTTGAGAGAAAAAGGACTCTGCCCTGCCATAAGTGTCTCTTCCCTGCCAAGAGTCTCTATTGACACTGAGAGCTTCTCTCTGCATAACTGTGCAGATTCTGTGTTCCTTGGACAATCTGAACACTGACGCTGCCAGACAGCAGAGTCCCTGCCCCAGCACACAGCCCCTGGGCTGCAGGGACCCTGCTCTGAAGGACAGCCCTGGGCACCCCTGCCTGCACACCTGCCTGCACAGCCCTGCAGCTGTTCTTGAGCAAAGACAACTGTCATGGTCTCTCCTTCTGACAGGGCAGCACAGAAGCCCTGCGCCGGAGCCCGTCCTCCTTCTCTACACTAAGGAAACTGTAAGCGTCCTTCAGAAAGATCTACCAGCTATGGGATGCACGAGCTTTAAGAGTTCACTCCAGGAACCACAGATTCACTGCCCTGCATGCAGAGACTTAACTGTGTCCAGGGCTGTGAAGATTCCTCCCCCAGTGAGCTCTCAGCACCCTCCCAGCCCAGGCTGCCTTTCACCTCTCTCTGCATCAGCCCTCTCCCCTGGCTGCCTGCAGGCAGAGCCCTCCGCCCTGCTGCGCTTGGCAGAGGAGCGGCTCCTGGGCAGAGGTGTCTCTCTGCTGCCCGCTTGCCATCAGCTCCCTCCATGCCAGGAGCCCGGCCGAGCTCAGCAGCAGAGGCCCAGCCCAAGGCGTCGCTTTCTCTGTCCCCTCGGGGCTCCCTCCAGCTGTCCCTGGGGCTGCAGGGGAACCTGCTGGCAAACAGCCTGCAGCCTGGGGAGGGACACTTCCAGCAGCAGCATTTCTCTCACCAGAGTCAGATCTGGGCCTCTCATCACTGTTCCTTGGATTTTGGCCCTAAAAACGGGGCTTTGGGTGCTGATGGGCAGGCTGCATGCGACAAGTGGCGCTTTGGACCCGGAAAGCGAGGGGAACCTCTTGGTTTCGAGCTGAGCTGGCTTTGGTGCCCAGTGACTCCACACACCACCACTCTTCTGCGGTCCTGAGTGACACCAGAAAAGACGGAGCCCAAAGTCAGGGAGCAAAGGGACTCGCGAGACATTTTGTGGGCATTTCATGGACACTGGGCAGGGGTGGGAATGGCACCTGTGTGTTGTGGCAAAGGATGGGAAGGGAAGTGGCGGCTCATGAGGATGGATTGGATAGTGAGGGACCTGAGCCTGACAGAAATGGTGTGGAACAGAAACATCGCCCTGTGCCAGTTGCTGTGAAGGAAATCAGCTCTATCCCAGCCCAAACCAGCACAGCTCCCCAGTACAGCACAGGGTTTTGATGTGGGACACAGGATGACTTGCCAGGTTGGCAGACACGGGTGCCTTTTCGTGCCCTGAGGTGTTGCAGGAGGGGCAGCTTGGGCTACAGCTTCTCTCCTCCTCCCCTCCGGGTTCTGTGGTCTAGTGGGGCAGCTGGGGCTTTGTTGCAAGGACACCCTGGGTGTGGGTGTGCTGTCCTGAGGCAGCGGCAGAGGCCAGCAGTGACACTCCCTGCTCAGCACCCTCCAGGTGGGCCCTGTGGCAAGGCCTGCATGGGACTGGGCTTGTTGTTCCAGGGATATTTTTTTAAAAAGTATTTTAACACAGGCGCTTTGAGAAGAGAATTTAATCTCTCAAAAGCTCAGCAGCACCAGCAGCACAGTGATCGCAGGCTCCACCTTGCTGTTGGAGTCTCTTCGCTCAGGATGCAGATGGTCTGAGCTGCCAGGGAGCTGACCGAGGGTTCAGGGTCATTCCTCAAGGGCTTGAGAGCTGCAAGAGAAGGAAGCAGAGCAGAGATGAACCCCCACTACCTGCAGAGACCCCCAGGAGTCCCCTCCAGACCATGCCACCCCAACCATCTCATTCTCTGGCCAGCACAGGAGGCAAGAGGAATGCCCCGTGCCCCCCGACATGTTCTTCTGGCCCCAAAGAGTTTTCCTGCAGCAGGTCCAGGTGTGGCAGCGCCCTGCCCAGGCTCTGTCCCCTTCCCCACCAGCCCCAGCCAGCACTGCATCGCCCCTCCTCACCGTTGCAGATATCGCAGAGCTTCTCCGAGCTTCGGTCCCTCAGATGCCGTGCGGCAAGCCCTAGGCACAGATCTCCTGTCAGACCTTCACTTTGTAGGGTGGCTGCCCACCCTCCTCCCCCTCCTCCCCCTCAGCAGGGCTGACCCCAGGGAAGGACAGTCCCCGAGGGTGCTGGGACCGAGCGAGGCTCCAGCGAGCCCAGCTGCGTGGTGGCTGGGCCCTCCTCAGGGCTCTGGTAGCCACGGGCTGCCCCTTGTTGCCAGTGCAACAGCGCGGACTGGGGCCAGGCTGCCAGAAGAGGGTCCCCAGGGGCTGTGGCTCACCAATGAACCTGACAGCTGCCTCTCGCACAGTGGCCTGAGAGTCCTTCAAGTACGGCAAGCTCTGCTGCAGGTACTCTTCCACCCTGCTCCTGTTGTGCGCCAGCTGGAGAGAGCACAAGGGCACGGGGCTGGCACCAACCCTCCCCAGTCGGCTGGAGCAGTCCTTCGTACCAGCACTGCCCTTCCCTCCCGGCATTTCCCGTCTCCTGCCAGCAGCCCTGTGGGGCTGGGTTCAGAGAGAGACAGAGGCAGAGGGAGCCTGCAGGTACTGAGATTTTCTGATGCTTTTCCTTTCTCATGTTGTTTCCCACCAAAAAAAAAAGAACATATTCCATCAACTTGGTAAATATTTTCAATCTGTCTTGAGTTGCTACTATTCTTCCCTCAGTCACCACTTCACCAGACTAAAGATACCCTAAAGATTCCAGAGGGACCTGGACAGGCTGGAGAGGTGGGCCCGTGCCAACCTCGTGAAGTTCAACCAGGCCAAATGCAAGGTCCTGCACCTGGGTCGTGGCAATCCCAGGCACAAATACAGGCTGGGCGGAGAATGGATGGAGAGCAGCCCTGAGGAGAAGGACTTGGGAGTGATGGTGGACGAGAGGCTCAACATGAGCCGGCAATGCACCGTTGTGGCCCAGAAGGCCAACGGCATGCTGGGCTGCATCAAGAGGAGCGTGGCCAGCAGGTCGAGGGAGGTGATTCTGCCCCTCTACTCTGCTCTGGTGAGACCCCACCTGGAGTACTGCATCCAGTTCTGGAGCCCCCAACATAAGAAGGACATGGATAAGTTAGAGTGGGTCCAGAGGAGGGCCACAAAGATGATCAGAGGGCTGGAGCACCTCTCCTGTGAGGCCAGGCTGAGAGAGTTGGGGCTGTTCAGCCTGGAGAAGAGGAGGCTCTGGGGAGAGCTGATAGCGGTCTTCCAGTACCTCGAGGGGGCCTACAGGAAAGATGGGGAGAGGCTGTTCAGCAGGGCCTGTTGTGACAGGACGAGGGGTAATGGGTTTAAATTAGAAGGAGGGAGGTTTAGATTAGATATTAGAAAAACATTTTTTTACAATGAGAGTTGTAGAGCACTGGAACAGGTTGCCCAGAGAGGTGGTGGATGCCCCGGTCCTGGAAACGTTCAAGGCCAGGCTGGATGAGGCTCTGAGCAACCTGATCTAGCCAGGGATGTCCCTGCTTCTTGCAGTGGGGTTGGACTAGATGACCTTTGAAGGTCCCTTCCAACTCTAACCATTCTATGATTCTATGATTCTATGATACCCAGGTCTCTTGGCCCCTCTGAACATGACCCCTGATCCTTTCTTGTCAGACTTCCTCTGGCCTCATGACAGTTTCTCCCCTTTCCTTGAGAACGAGGATGTCTGCACTGGTACACTCTACTCCAAATGTGGCCACACCAGTACTGAGCCAAGATGGACACAAACTTCACTTGTCTCGGTGACTATACTCATCTCTGCGCAGCCCAATATGTTCACAGCCATAATCCTGTGTGTCACTGCTGGCTGCTGTGGCATCCCTTCCCTTCTGCTTGAGGATGCTCCTCAGTCATTCGTGTCTGAGCCTACCTTGATGTAAGGTTCTTGTGGTTTACCCCTGGTAGACAGCTCAGTCCCACACAGCCACTTGCTCACTCGTGACATCATATGGTGTGGAATACAGGGAATGGGGGTTACAGTCAGTCCATCACACGTTGCTTTATGCCGCTGCTTCCTCCTCGGGGGAAGAACTCCTCACATTCCTCCCCTGCTCCTTAGTGGGGTCCCACCCATGGGCCACAGTCCTTCGTGAAACTGCTCTGGCATGGGTCATCTCTTCCACGGAGTGCAGTCCCTCTAGAACGGCTGCCCCAGAGGGCCCTCCACAGGCCACAGCTTCCTTCAGGCATCCGCCTGCCCTGGCATGGGTCCTCTACGGGCTGCAGGAGGATCTCTGCTCCTCCGCGGGCCTCCACGGGCTGCAAGGGGGACAGCCTGCTCCAACATGATCGACACCACAGGCTGCAGGGGAATCTTGGCCAGGAGCCATTACTCCTCCCCCTCCTTCTTCACTGACCTTGGTGTTTGCAGCTGTTTCTCTCACAAGAAAAGTTTGTTCTTCACAACGGGCTGGCAGAAGCCTCTCAGGGTCTCTTCACATCTCATTCACATCTCATCTCCTCTCCAGTTTTCACAGCCCGGCCAGGCTGAGTTGGGCCCAGTTGGCCGCCCAGTGAGAGGCCAGAGGGTGAGGCCTGCAAGGCTGACAAGGGTCGCGCCGCCCCCTCTCTGCCCCCGATCAGCTGCTTCACATCTTTCCTTTTTTTTTTTGTTTTCCCCTTCTTAAATACGTTATCGCAGAGGCGTTATGACAGAACATTCTGCTACCAATTGGCGTGGCCCTGGCCAGCACCAGGTCTGCCCTAGGCCCGGCTGAGTCCACTGAACAAAGGCGAGCGACTTCCAGCAGTTTTCTACAGAAGCTGCCACCTTATGCCTCCCTAACTACTGCAGTCAGTCATCACTCATGCAAATGTAAATCCTTGGTCATGACCACTGGTAGAAGGACAGTGACACCAGACTCTTTGCAATGCGTGACACATGCGTATCCTAAACATATGGAAATGCTTGTGACTGCGCATGGCCACCGCCATCTCCTTTCAATGGACCATTTGATCATTTGCCAATCAGAATGTGTTTCACTGGACTGCAATGCTGTCAGATGGCACGAAATAATATTCTTTCTGTAATTACGTTGGCCATGGAATCTCAGTGCTACCAATGTATTCTGAAGCAAAATGATCCACCGAAGGACTAAGAACAGACTCCACCTTACTAAATGAGTGATCAAATTGAAGAAAATCATTACCAAATTAAGTTTGAGGGAAGAGTGAAAGTTAAGAAATACTGCACTAATTTAGCAGTCACAATTACATAAGTGACAAATTCAGCTTGTGATAAATGATTTTATTCCCAAAACAGAATTCCAATTAAAATTTCCAATTTATTGAATAGAGGCAAGCAAGCTTTTTTTTTTTTAGTCCTATTAATAATCTTTGCAGATTGTTAAAATGTCTTATGCACACTCTTGCACATCTTTTTAATAAATTTTTTGTCATCAGTGCAATATTTTTTTTTCCCTAGTCGAGGAAAAATGTCTATCCAAGATCTTTTCTTTCAGTACTTGTTTTCTTTTGGAGATGTATTTATATGAAAGGACTTGCATTATTTCCATATATGTCAATATTTGCCACAGATCATTAACCGCGAACCCTTTCCTGTGTAGATACACACTAATTCACTGATACTCATTAGTGCAGAAGTATCCTCCTCTCTACTAAAAATTAAGCCAGAAAAACTTTCTTGCTCAGTCTCACTGGAAGATCAAGTTGATTAATTGAAATATGCTTGAGAGAACATCTGCCCCCAACAACTGCAGAGGGTTGCCATCTTCACACAGAGAGTACAGCTGGGTATGCGAATGCCATCTACTCCACTGGCCAACAACATTTTTTTATAATCTAACCATTTTTCTTGGATTATGTGTAACTACATCATAGTTACTATTCTAGCTGCATAGCTTAAGAGGTTCTTGTATACCTGAAATCTGTTAAAAAAACCCATCAGCTTTTCTCCTACTAACCCGCACTTCCCACACAGATTAAGTCGCTTATAAATTGGTGTATTATCTGGAAAGTACATGACTTTCTAATTGAGATCTCTTAGAAAACTGTAGAATTATAGAAAACTAGCAGTGGAAGAAAACTCCAGAGCGAGTCTCCTTTTTACATGTTCTAAACTGATTTTTGCCTATTTATCAGTAGCCTGAAGGGTTTGGTTCATGATTGTCCTGTGATCCACTACAGATAATCCAGAGGAGTGTTACTGCGTACCTCAGTATCTAAGTCCACTGTAGCCAGGGGTGGCAGAAGAGCTCCTGTACCTGCATGTAACATAATAAGAGAACAGGAACATCTGGAACATGTCTGGATCTATCTGGAACACAGAGCAGTGTTAAAGCCCATTGCCGTATTGTTGCTGCTCACAGAGTTCTCAGCTAAGTCCCCTGTTCGGCCCTGACCAAGGCCTTCACAAGACTGGTCAAAGCTCATCGCTAGATGAATAGATAGACAATAGTTGATAAATTAATCCTCACAGGTGTGTTTGCAGACAGTAGTTGATAAATTAATCTATACAGGTGGGCTTACGGTGCTAATAGGAAATCAATCAACTGATCCATGCTTGAGTAAGTGTATTTTGAGTTTTACAGACCACAGGCCTTCAAAGAGAAAGATGATGGGACGTGGTGACCTGAGGATAACTTCTCTGAAGCAGAGCAGGAACAGGACAGAAGAAGAAGTTGGGCTGAGGATGTGAATTCTGTGGACATTAAGACTGATGAGGTCTAAGAACTGAAAAGGCAGGTGGAAATTCTGCAAATGAGTAAACCTTATGTAATCATACAGAAAATCGTGTATGTAGTGGGTTTTGTCCCTCACTGCGATGGTGGCACAAGTCTGAGCTGTTGTGATTAAAGAGCATACCTTGTGTTACCCTCCGTGTGACATTTCCTTTTACAAGTAGTCTGCTGAATCCTGCTATAAACCAGAGAGCATTTCTAAATTCAATCCTCTCATGCAGGGAAAAACAGGAACAGCTCATATCCACTGTCTAATTATCAACAAATGAAACTGCAGTCTGTGTAAAGGCAGAACCTTCTAACAAGCTTCAAGAAAGACTTTTACCTGACCTTTACCATGAATTTTGCTTATGTCATTACTTCTGTTATTCTTTTGGTATTCACACACACGGTGGCAGTGATAGCAGTGCAGAACTGCTATATCATGAACATGAAAAAAGCATTTCTACTAGAAATTACATCCTGTCCATGACTGGCAAAACGGTACATTGGTTCAAAGATATCTAATTATAGGAACAAGAAAACCTTTAGGAAGAGTTGCCACAGATAGTTGCTTATGATACAAGGAAAAAAAAAAGTTTTCTAATAATCATGGTAGCCTAACAGGAGAAAAATATTTTTCTTCCTATTAATTGTGTATCCAAGACTCTGATTCTCAGAGCATTGAAGAAGTAATGGAGTCATGCCATATACCTGGCATTCAAAATTTTGCTCAGCACAAGTAAAATTTCCTGAAGTTGGTGTGAAGTAGATGCCAACTGGGAGGTACAGTTATAAAATTGCACCTTTCAAATAGACAGAAGACAAATACTCTGAGGACCTCAGAATCATTTTCTCTGAAAACCTTATTTTTTTTTTTCAGTACTTCAGTGTACAGTAGTGAACTGTGCTGAGTTAGTTTCTTCACAGTAGCTAGTATGGGGCTCTGGCTGATGTAACTTTCTCTAAAACGCATCTTCTTCCAGCAGCTCTCAGATGTGGCCAAAGAGCCTGGCCCGGCCCGTAAGGCGCTGCTGTCTCGCTGCATCCTACTGCAGGGTGAGGAGGGGAGAGCAGGCGATTCCCTGCCGTGCTGTGGCGGCTCTCTCTCTGTCCTTGGCGCTCGGGGGCAGCTGCCTGCTAACAGAGTGCGCTTTCTTCCCCGCAGCACAAATCTGCCCCAAGGAGACAGTCGTGTTCCTGCAGTCCCAGCTGAGCAGCGGGAGCCAGGCTGGTCATGTGGCAGCCCTGGGCCTGCTGAGGGTGCTGGCCCACGCTGATGGTCAGTGCTGCCAACCAGGGACACAGAGCAAGGGCTGGGGCTGCTGGGCTGAGAACAGGAGCGGGCTGAAAGTGGTGCACCTGCAGCCAGGCCCCGCACTTCTGTCCCTTTGGCATGCAAAAAGCTTGGAAGTTTGAAGGGATCCTTTCTGCTCTTGGGGCTCTGCCTGAACGTGCACCTCTGTCTCTCTTCCAGTGCCTGCGATGAGAGAGAAGCTGCCCCAGGTGGTGGAGGCCGTGCGGTCGGTGTGCAATGACCCCAGTGCCCAGGTGAGCTGGTTTGGGAAGGGATGGTGGTGCTCAGGGGAGGCAGAGATGCCCTTTCTCTCCGGGCAGAGCTGAGGTGCGTGGGGAAGCGCCGGCATGTTGCCCAGGCAGAGGAGGATGGCTTCTCCCCAGGGAGAGCTGCTGGAGCGGAGCGGGGAGGTCGCTGTGCTCTGTGGGGCAAACGCCCATCCAGCCTGGTGCTAAAGCCCAGCCCTGACACCAGGAGTGAAAGCTTTTGCCGTGCCCTCTCCACCAGCCATGAAGGCTCCCCCCAGCAAAGGCGACTTTCCTTTGGGTGTTGGCCAGGGGTATGGTAACCACGCTCTCCCCTGGCAGGTGCAGAGGGCACTTCTAGAGTTCATCAGGGAGCTGCTCAGCTCTGACTTCCAGAGCTGCTGGGCATGGGATGCGGTGGGGCACACCTTCACGGAGTTCATCCGGACCTCGGGCAAACTGGTAAGGGCAGAGCAGGACTCCCCAGGGCTTTGACCTGATGCCGGTGGATGATGTGGGTTCACACCGGGGTGTGCCACCCGGGATGGCATGGCTGCAGAAGCACCCCACAGTCTGAGCTGTGCCCACAGGCACCTTCAGCAAAGCCGCCTGGCAAAGGGAGGGGCTTGCAGGGCCAGGACACCCTCCATCCTGCAGTGCTGGAGGACAAGCAGCAACACACAGCCCGGGCAGGCAGGTGGGGCTGGCTGGAACTTTCTGTGGCTGCCTTGTGCTGCGGCCCTCCAAAGCACACCCTGCCCGTCCTGTAGCAGTCTGGGGGCCTGCATCCCTCCTAGAGAGGGAACAGGCCGTTTGGCTGTGCCTTCCCCAAGCATTTCCAGCTGGATACCCAGGGGACAAATGCTGGGGACAGCTGAGCCGCCTGCTGACATGGCGAGGATCTTCCCTCTGGCTGGAGCTTCCCTCCAGCTGGGAGATCCGTGTGTGTGGCTTTGCTCTGGGGCTCAGGAGGCTCTGCTTTGGGAGCAGGGCAAAGGAAAGGGCTGCTGGGCGTGGATCCTCCGCATCCCCTGGACTGGCCGTGCTGCCTCCAGGGCTGGCACCGAGCACAGCCCTGCTGAAGGGCACGTTTCTCACCTCACTTTTGTGGATGACAGCAGTATTTGGGCCCCAGGGGACCGTGCAGACAAGCAGCGGTGCTCTCTGCTCCCAGGCTTCCCAGTCTTTCCCCAGGGTCTGGGACCTGGTCCTCAAGCTGGGTCCAGCTGTCCTTGTCCTCCTGCGGGAGGTCAGTGCTGGCAGGAGGCAGGCACAGCAGTGCTGTGGGTCGTGCCTGAGCCTTGCAGGTTGGGGGCTGAGATTAAGAGCGGTTGGGCCAACTCTTTCTTCCAGGTCGCAGGAAGGCTCTTTTCCTGGGAAACAGAGGAGGACGGAGCAATTCGAACGCTGTGCATGGACATCATGGGCTCGCTGGATGTCTCTCTGAGAGGGATGACCAAAGTAAGTTGCCTTCTGCCCTGCTGCTGTCACCACTTCTTGCCTTCAGGACATTTTTCCTAGCACTCCCCCAGGCCCTGAACCTCTCCCCTCCCGTGCCCTGAATTGCACAAAGCTTGGGGAAACACAGACCGACCCTTCTGTCTTCAAGCTGAGTGGAAATGCCAAGGTGCGAATTGCCCAGTTCTTCTCTGCAGCTCCTGTGGCCGAGGCTGCTGCAGTACGTGGTGCCAGCCCAGTAGAGCAGCATGCTGGTCCCTCTCTCCTGCTGTCTCTGAGCCGTGGCTGAGAGATGGGAGAGAGCAGGGTGTGAGCAAGAAGAGGAGGAGCCTGATGCCATGGATGCCCAGGAGCAAGGTAGGAGCCCCAGTGACGCTGCTGGGTTTGGCCAAAGGCTGGAGCAGTGCGTGTCCCCCTGCGCCCCACCAGCCCTCAGTAGGAGCCTGGGTAATCCAAAGCTCAGAGCCAGACTCTGCTGCTGGGCACGAGGGGCTCTGGCCTGCATTCCCCTTGCCCGCTGAAGGGGCCAGGCTCTCCTGCTCACGGTGCTCTCTCCTGGGGAGCCAGGACTCATCCTGGCTGTGCTGGAGCTGCCTTCATCTCACGCTGGGCAGCCCTGGGAGCTCCCCAGGGCCAGCGCTGCGGCACCGCGGCTGCTCTCAGCTCTCAGCCCTGTGCGGGGGGCTTCGGAGGGGCGAGGGTCAGGGCCCGGTGGGGGCTCATCAGCCTTTCTCCCTCCTCACAGCCTTGCTGCCGGCTCCCCAGGCCCTCTTGGCTCGACTGCTGGTGAGTAGTGGGGCCCTGGGGAAAGGGCTTTGCTGGCCTGGGGTGGTGGGAGAGCCTGGGGCAGAGATGCTGTGGAGGCCGGTGCCAGGAGCCCTCAAGGAGGAGGCAGCGTGCCCGAGTCACCCTGAGCCCCTTGGGGATCGCACTCCTTTCTGGGAGCTGCCAGAGACCCCCCTGCCATGGCCTGCCCGCTGCTGGAGCAGCGCCGAGCTCCTTCCCTCCCTCCCTCGGGGAGAAGGTGTGGCTCCGGCAGCTGGAACGACTCTTCTCTCCTGCCCTCCCTTAGGTGGTGGCAGCGGTGGCTCACCATGCGAGCGGCCAACGCGCAGCCGTTGCCTTGCAGCTGCTGCAGGCCCTGCGCAGCAGGATCCACAGAGCCCTGGGAGAGATGTGGAAAACCGAGATCCCCCTCCTGCTCCAGCACCTGGAAGGTAAAGTGCAGGCGGGGAGGGAGAGGCTGCGGGGGAGGCCGGCAGGGTAGGAAAATGCAGCTTCCCAGCGTGAGGGAGAAGAATTGTCCCCAGTTCCCACTGCTTGCTCTACTGCCTTTCCCCTTCCAGGCATCCAGTGCTGAGGTTTGGGGCAGCTGTCCCCTGGCATCCGTTTGGCCCGGGGGATGGACAGGGCCACTGATGTCCCCTTGGGCGGCAGGTCTTGGTGGCACGCCCATGTCCTGCCTGGGACAGAGTTTTGGGGAAGGGCTGGACTGGTGCTCCTGGAGGGGGTGCAGCCCTGGACTTAGGAGGACCCAGTCCCCAGATCAAGCCAGCTTTGCAGCTGCTGTCCTTGGCAATGGCCTGGCAGAAGGGCTGCAAATGGGCAGAGAGCCATCGGTCACCAAGCAAAAAATGCGTGTTGCTGGTGCATGCTGACTCAGGGGTCAGAGTTGTTCTGGGAGCTTCAGTCAAGCAGCAGGGCTTTTGTTCCCTCTTGTTTTCAAGGAAAAACCGAGAGCTGCCTGGGCTCTGCAGAGTGGGAGCATCGTGTGCTTAAGGTAGAACATCCTTGGGGGGGCTTCACAAATGAGGGGGAGAAGAGGGAGTGGACAAAGTTGTCGGGGCTGCCTGTGGAGGCAGCAGGAGGTGGGGGCACCTGCTGAGCCCCCCTGCGCCTTTTCAAGCAGTGGGTGCCTGCCCGCCAAGAGGAGCTGCTGTCTGCATGCGTACCACAGCTGATGGCTAATGCCCTCCAACGCTGTGGCACGCACCTTAGCGCTGCCTCCTCCTCCACATCCAGCACGCCGGGGGTCTCACAGGAGGCGTTAGGAGATGAGCTGGGTGGGTGCTAAGAAGGTTGGGAACGCTCGCTTCCTCTCCTCTTCATTCCAGTTCCTGCGAGCGTCGCTGGAGCGCATTGAGAAGGGCTGGACTGTGGGCCTGAGCCAGGAGCTGAGCCAGCGGCTGAGCAGCTCTGCCCCCGGCTCCTGGGAGAAGGTGTGTGTCCTGCCCTGCGCCAGGCCTGGGGCTGGCACCAGTGCTCTGTCTGCACAGGCGGTTTTTGCCGCTTCCCGTTCCCTCCGACCAAAAAGTCCCTTCCCCCTGGGCAGCCCCAGCGACTGGCTCCAGCCTGGCACTGTGGCTGCCTTGCCTGCTCCCAGGGTCGGTCGGGTCCGTCTTGGGGCAGGCCTCTCTGTGACCACATCTGGGACTGGGCCTCTTCTCTTCCAGCTCTTCCTGCACAAGGCTCTTGGAACAGCGCTGGCAGCTTGTCGGGACCTCAGACACGTCCAAGGGCAGGTGCTGAGGTTCCTTGAGGAGGCAAACTGTGCAAGAGCTGTCTGAGGCCCAGGTGAAGTCATGCACATGTCCAGAGCATCTCCTACCTCTTTCTGGGGGAGAGGGAGGGCTGCTCCAGATCTCCTTGGTTTCCCTGTTGCTGCTGTTTCCCCAGTGCCGCACGGTGCTCCTGGCCCTTGCTGCTGGCCGCAGCTGAGTGCCTGGGCTGGAACCAACTCCTTGTTTCTCTGTGGTTGCAGGGAATGATTTCTGTTGTGTCCCATGCTGCTGAGAGCCACTTTGAGATGGTGTTGGACACAGTGAATATGGCCCACTCTACTTTCAGCAGAGACTGGACTTATCTGACTTTAAAGAGCTGGAAGGTAAGGATCCATGGTTTTGCTGTGTGGCTTTTCTTTTCTGGCCTCATTTCCACTTCTACATCTGCAGCAGCCAGATGGTGGCAGCTGCCTTTAGATCAGCCCTCTCGTAAGAGCTACCTGAGAGCCGTGTTTCAGAGCGGACACGCTGGCATTAGGGCCCCTGAGGTGTCTCTGGAAGGGACGGGGTTTGATAACTCGTGGATGAGACCCACCCAGCTGGGGCAGCTGCAGCAATTGTTTGCTTGCAGCCGCGTTGCCCCACACTCAGCGTCAGCAGGAGCTGGCACCAAGAGGCTAGGCACGGTGCAACGCTCTGGCCCTTCCTCAAAGCTGAGGGCTGGGAGCAGAAGCCTCCTGAGGTCTGTTTGCTCCACTCCCCAGTGGGAGGCTGTGGGAAAGAATTTCTGGGCAGGGCAGCGCCCCGCAGAGAGTGTGGTGCAGCCCGTCCTGGGGCGCTGAAAAGACTGGGCTCCCCTGCACTGCTGGCCCGCACAGGCTGCGTGTCTCTGAGCAGGACTGTGACAGGCTACGTCAGATACCTTGCCAAAGCAAGCTTCCAGAAAGCTCCCTGACCTCTCAAAGCAGTGGTAAAACCGCCAGCAGTGGATGCCATGCTGGCTGCACCTCCTCCCCAGCCCCGTGTGGGAAGCTAAGCTGGGAATGGGAACAGCTCCTGGCCTCGGAGCTCACAGCTCAGTGAGTGGCATGGGGAGCACCTGAGAGGCGCCCAGGGAAACAAGGAGGTGGTGAGGGTTCAGGGCAGGGCCTGCTGCAGGAGCCCGCGGGAGTCCCGAGGCTGATGTCTCGGGGCACTTCTCTTGACACAGATATGGGAGAAGATGATGGAGAAAGCCCAGGGCACCTGTGCCGCTTTCATGCTCACCCTCAGCGGCATCGCGCTGCATGCCCCCAAGGAGCAGTTGCTGAGCCGTGTGGATAAAGAAATCATGGGCACCATCCTGCGGCTCTCCAGAGCCAAGCAGTTGTTTGCTTGCTCCTACTGAGGAAGGGTTTGTCCTCAACATCCAGATCAGATTCCCCTGCCCATGCTCTTCTCCGCCTCTCAGCCCTCCAAAGAGTTCAAGGGGTGCTTTGCTCTCTGTGGCCTCAGGAGTGTCAGCTCAAGCTTGCCCTGGTGGAAAGCATCACCAAGGTCAGCTGTGCCATCCAGGCTGTGGGCGACTGTGGCAGCTTTGAGCTCTCCTTAAAGCAGGAGGCGATGTGGACCTTGCTGGTGAGTGCCTGTAGCTGGGGAAGTCTCACGGGGCGGTTTTGGGCTGCGCCATCGCACTGGTTTGCCCAGAAGCACCACGGTGTGTGGGCTTCACGCGAGCCCCTGGAGCTGTGTCCCGAGCTGGTGTGGCCCTTGGGTGCTGGTGCTGGGTGCCTGCTGCTGAGGAGAAAGGTCCCTCTCGCAGTGCCTTTGGGGATCTGTGGAGGTGCTGAGGCAGTGTCTGCCCAGGCCTGGCAGCAGAGCCTCTCCCCAGGGCAGGCAGAGAAGTGTCCCGTGTCCCTTTGTGCTGCCAGCTCTGCACGTGTCTCTCTGGGCCTTGCAGGACTGGATAAAGAAGGAGCCCCGCGATGTCCTGGTGTACAGAGTGTTCCGGGCCCTGGAGGAGTTGAGGTGAGGTCTGTTCCGTGGGTGCGGGGACCCCCCCATGTGCCCCAGCCCAGGTGGCTGGGGTAGCCCCAGGAGCCTTGAGTGTGGGGCCAGCAGCTGCTGGGGCTGTAGAGCGGGAGGGTGTTCCCCATTTTGGATGTCTCCCAAGGGAAGGGAGCCCCCGGGGTTCCCTCACCTGGGGGTGGGGGTTTGCTCGCTGCCTGGGAGGAGGCAGGAATTGCTGGAGCTGAAGGCAGCGCTCACTGGCATGGGCTGCGGGTGTTGGATTTGTGGCCCTCGATGAGGAGGGACCCAGTGGTGGTTTGAGCCGCTCTGGAGAGGGCTGGTAAATCCCCTTTCTGTTTTCTCCTCCTTTTCCTCTGGGCAGCAAGCTGAGGCCTCCTCTGAGCAGGAAGAAAAATCAAGAAGTGCTGACAGTGTGCTGCCAGTGCATCTTGTCCGGTCCTTCCAAGGAGGAGATGAAAAGGAGGAGGAAGACAGTGAGGGCAGCTGTGAACATGCAGCTACCCACCGGCCAGTGCCTGCCCATGTCTGGGTCAGGAGCCCACCTCAGCCCACCCTGGCAGCCGCCGTGATGCAGAACCTCACCTGTCCTTTCCTGCTTTCAGTTCCTGCTTGGAAGATCTGGGCCATCTGATAGAAACCCTTCTGGAGGCAGAGGAGACCTCTGCCTGCTTTGATGACGTGGTCCATGTGAGTAGCCATGGGGCAAGAGGGAAAGCGTTGCAGGGGCAGAGAATGCTGTGCATCTGCCCCGGGGCTGAGCTGTGGGCTGGAAGCGCGCAACATCTGCAGCTGCTGGCCAGGCAGAGAACGGGGCCCTGCTGGAGGGAAAGGCAAGAGCAGCCCTGAGCTGGGCGAGAGCAGCCTGGGGGAAGGCTGGAGGGGGGAGATGCGGGCAGGGAAGAAACACCTGACCCATGGCAGAGGCAGCTGGAGAGAGCAAGGCAGCAGAGGTTGCAGGGCCAGTGCTCGGTGGCCTCAAGTGCCCCGCTGGGAAGAAGCCAGAGGAGGAGAGAGAGGGATCTCAGGGAGAGAAAGACGCCTGTTGCAAGACAGATGCACCCTGCCTCAGGTCCTGAAGTTCTGGCTCACCTCACCCAAAGAAGGGGAGCGGGAGAGAGCCCTGCATGTTTGCGCCCATGTGCTGAGAGCCTGCAAGGAGCGATGTGGGCTTATGGTGAGTAGAGTGTCCCCTGCTGCCCCCTCCTCACCATTCTTGGCCCCAGATGGGAGCCTTGCCCAGCTGGGGGCTGCATTTGGGGGCTCCTGGGATTATGGGGCAGTCCTTCTGCCTGCTTCTGCCCCATGGCTGCTCAGGGAGCCAGATGGGCCATAGAAGCGAGCAGCTGCTGGGGCTGCCTGCAGCGCTTTTCCTGCTGCTCTCCCCTGCAGAGAAGACATCCTTGCAAGGAGTTTGGCTTCCTGGTGGGACTGCTGGGGACTCTGACCAGCGACTGCCTGGCCACATCCCGCCAGACGGCATGCGTCTGCCTGGGCTACCTTCTCCAAATGCACGGTGAGGAGAGCGGGTGCTTCGCGGTCTTGCTCAGCCTGCTCCTCCCTCCCTTCCTGGCCTGCCACCACCGGGGTCCTGCGGGGCCAGGCCCCATCCCCAGGAGGGAAGGGGGGGACAATGTGCTCGGCTGGTTTTGTGCCCCCACCCTGTGACCCTCTGCCTCTCCAGCTAGCTCTGGAAGGGGCCCTGGCAGAGGGTTGCTGAGTGCCACCTCCCCGGGGCAAGTGTGAGGTTGGGTGCTTAGGGCCATCCCTCGCTGCTGCCTGAGAGCAGGCTGTTGTCCCCAGTGCTGGGACCTGTCCCCCTCTGCGCCTGTTCCTCTCCACGTTCCAGGAGAGTCAGAAGAGGTTTCCTGCCTCCCAGAAACAATGGTGGCCTGCGCAGCAACAGGGGTGCAGCTGCTGGGTGCAGAGACTGCTGAAACCCTGAGGCCCCAGCAAACGGTTCAGGAGTAAGAGGACTCTTCCAGCTCGGGATTTGTCAGCCATCGATCAGGCTTGGGAAATCCTGCTGCACTGACTTCAGGAGGGGCCTGGGTTTTCTAGTGGCCTTCACTGCCACCACTTGCATTTTTCTTTATCAATATCTGGGGCCAGAGGGTGTTTTGCTATAGACGTGACTCCTCTTTTCTCCTGGTGTTTGCTCCAGCCACGGCCATGGAGATGGTGCCTCAGGCAGGGAGATCAGGCACCTCTGTGAGGAGCTGCAGAGCCCAGACAAGGAGACTCTGCTGGTGACCACTGCCAAAATAGCAGAGGTAACTGGCCCCCAAACAGCGGGCTGACCTTCTCCTGACTTTGGTCTCCCAGGGGTCGCGCGGCAAGCCCTAAGCACAGAGCTTCGTCAGAGCTGCTGCTCCCGAGCATGCTCTACACAGCACAGTCCCCGTCCCTGCCAGCTGGACTGCACGGCCTCCTGCCCCTGGTCAGGGCTGACCCCAGGGAAGACCACTAGCCAAGGGGGCTGGGAGCGAGCAAGGCAGCCCCCAAGACCACCTGCCCGCGTGGGCAGGGCTGGGAGAGGGAGGCCAAGGGCCTTGAATCTCTGGACGGATTCAAGCACGCCCTTGGAGTAGTGCATGCTCACGGCGCCATATAGAAAGAGAGAGGAATGCTGACAGCACAAGGAACATCCATCAAACACCAAGAAGAAATTTTGCAATTACTTCAAGTGGTGCAGAAACCTAAAGAAGCTGCAATAATGCGTTGCAGAGCCCACCGGTTTGGGAATTCCCCAGTGAACACTGGAAATTGATTAGCCGATCAAGCAGCTAAGGAGGTAGCAGAGAAAGGCGTCATGGCAATAGTAGCAGTTAAAGAAATTAGATTCGAACAACAAGCCCCAAACAACAGTAAGGTTGATCTGGAATTAGCTAAATCACTTAATTCAAGTGCGGGTAAAAAAGGATGGCCGATGACTCCTAAGAATCAAGTTGTGGTCTTAGCACAGTTGATGCTCAGGATAATTGAAGAAAAACACAGTAAATGCTGGGGCCTCACTGGGATGCCCAGAGCAGGGACCAGCCTTCCTGTGCCCTGGCCTTGCTGAGGGTGTCTCACACATCTGAAGGACGCCATG
>WHYT01012378.1:0-50677 GCA_009806455.1 Tetrax tetrax | reverse complement strand
GTGGAGCTACAAGACAGAGAATGTAGAATTAAAACCAAGCATTATAACCAGGTGGGCTAGCTTTGTGGATTTAGCCCACAGTACCAATCTCTGTGCAGAAATTACAGAAATAAATAGCTCTGCTCTGTGCGTAAGACTGGCGTACTGCGCACCTGGTAAACAAGCCCAGATTTGGGACAGCAAGAGGGATAGGGAGCAGGACAAAGAGATGGAACAAGAAAAAAAATGATGGGAGGCTGAACAAATGCAAAGAGAAACAAAGACAGAAAGCAGGGCACAGGAATGGAAGCAAAATAAAAAAGCAATGGCCTGCAGGACCGCGAGAGAGAAATTAAACAACAACCATGGGAAGCAGCACAGAATGACATAGAATAAATGGACAGAGAGCAGGACGCCTCTGGAGGAAAAATCAACTGTGATGGGCAGTGGGAGAGAGATACCGAAAAAGAAAAAGGAAATTGTGAGGGAAAGAGAATGGAAAGAAGAGACACCCAGCTGTACAGGGGAGTCCAGTTAGAAAAGACAGGAGAGCAAATGGGACAGAGAGAAACGAGCAGACAATAAAATGGAAGGAAGCAGAGGAAAAGGACAAAAAGAGGGGAAAATATAGGAGTGAGACTGGGACAAAATGGGGGGGGGGGGGGGGGAGGGGAAACCACTGACCAAGGAAAAGAGACAAAGAGGGACAAGGGAGAAAGCAGAGAAAAAAAAACGTCAGCAGCGGGATGGAGATGGCAGGGGAAAAAAAAAACCCTTGGATAGTCAGCGGGACAGAAAAGAGCATGAATATGAGCAACGATGGGGACAAAGGGATATACTGAGAAAAAAAAACAAGACAGGGAGCAAGACAGACTGACAGACAAAACAAAAAAAAACGCATTGAGAGAGAGAGAGAGAGAGCGCGCACTTGTGAGAGGCACAGGGGTTGGAGAGATGGAGACAGATCTTGAAAGGGCTACAAAGGCACACGGACTTAATAAGAAGGGCCAGGGAACAGCATGAAGGCTCAGAGACAGCGAGAGATGAACAGGATGGAGCGAGAGGCAGAATGGAAGAAAAACAGCAACACCAAGCAAGACAAAGGGATAAAGCAAGAAAGGGAAGGGAGGAGAGAGACAGGAAGGCAGGGACTCAGAAGGGCACCTACAGGCACAGGGAGGAAACAAACGCCAGAAAACAGACCAGAGAAACTGCAAAGAAAAAAAAGAGAAGGATGCAGACCAGCACAAAGGGAGACAAAAGGAAAATACAGTGATGGGCTGCAGGACAGAGCCAGAGGGTGGAAAAAAGGAAGGAGAGAGGGGAGAACAAGAGCCCAGATAGAAAAAGAAAGAGCGCAGTAAAAGAAGAGAGAGAAGGGGAAGGAGAAAGACGGAGAAAAACAAAAAAATGGAAAAAAAGATGAGAGATGCAGGGAAGCCAAGAAAATCACAGCAGCATGAGAAAGAAAAAGGGAAAGAGGCAGCTGGGGGAGGGCCAAGCAAGGCCTGAGACAGAGAGGAGGGGAGAAGGGGCCTTGAGGGCCCGGGACTCACCACAGCTCTCGGTGCTCCAGGGAGAGTTTGCCAGTTTGGACCCTTCTTTCTCCTCTCTTCCCTTCCTCTTCCGTAACTCCAGTTGCTTGACTGTCCCCAGCCTTAGAAAAGAGGGGGATGTGCATTCAAGCTCTTACAAGACAAAGCTTCCTCGAAACGTAGCCTTGCTCACCCAGTATTTGACCATACCCCATTTTACATTACGCGTACAGCCTGCAGTGCTCTTTGGCGATCTAGCCTGCTGCGGCCTTCCTCACCCAGAGAGGCAGGCACTCTCTTGCACGTAGCGGGAGGCAGCTGCCTTCAGTTCCATCTTCCAGAATACCAGTCCACAGCCATAGGTGTCTGCCTTCATCTGACTGGACTGGGCACCAGCTTGCGGCTTTGCCAGCCCCCTGCCCTTGAGAGACTGGCTACCTGGAGCGGCCCCACAACCGCTGCTGCCCAAAACAGAAGAGGAAAAGGCACTAAAAAGCAACTACAAAGAACAAAGACAAACTGTCAGGACACTGGGAATGACATTGAGAGCCTAAAGCATCAGCCAGGCAGGGCTTGCAACTGACCCTGTGCCACGGCTTAACACCAGCCAGCAACTGTGCTCGCTCACTGACTCCGACCCTGTGGGATGGGGAAAGACTCAGAAAGGTCTACATGACAACTTTTGGGTCTTGAGATCAAAACAGTTCATATTAAGGAAAAAAAACAACCACCACTGGTAAGGAAAATTGGAACAACAACAACAAAAAAAAAATACAGAAAAATAAAACCCAAGACATGCAACTGATCAAAATGAAAACACTTGTAAGTTTCAAATGAAAACATTTAGAGTGTTTTCACTTTAGAATGAAAACAATCTCCATGCAAGCTGGGGGTGGGGGCCACTGGACAAGTTGAGGAACACAGGCAGCGCCCCGAGGATCCTGAGACAGAGGGGTTATGGGGAGGCGGTGCCAAAAAGGAGGGCGTCAAACAGGGCTGGAGCAGTGGGAATGGGGACACAAAACAAGAGCGCAGGGCATGCAACGGGCCCAACACAGGGGAAAAAAAAACTCACAAGGGAGGAAAACCTCGCACGGGGGGGTGTGTTTTAGGGAAAAGCATTTGGGAGCGATACAGGGAATTAACTGTTTGCTAAACTTTACTTGATTTAGAACACTGTCTGCTAGACAATGCCTAACAATCCCGTTTGCCTTGAAACTCACTTAAGCTTATCGGGGACTGGTATTTGTCAAGAAACTTGTATTCGTCAAGGACTAATATGTCAAGCAAAGGACACGATAACAGGAGCTGCCATGTTGGTCAGAAGTCGTTAAGAAACTGCTGAAATCCCCAAGTGAAAGGAGAGCACGGGTGAATGCCTGAAGTTCGTCTAGAGGAAGAGAAGACCCCTGAAGAAGTAAACGACCACCAGAGACAGATCTGAAATGTTAATACAAGTGGGTTTTAATAACCCCGCCTCACTTATGCATATGTATATCTGTACTGTGCGATCCTATGAATACGTATACCTGCACCGTATAAATTTTTTGTAAAATGCGCTGTCAGCGTGTGTGCTTTGAAGGAGCGATCCCCACGCACCCGGCACCGAATAAACATGCCTGCTTTGTAACTCTCGCCGAGTTGTACAGTTTTATCTCCGTGTCAGGAGGGCTGAGAAACACACAGAGCGGGACAGCGGGAACGGATACAAGGGCGAGACGGACACGCAAGGACAAGGGGTACGTGTGGGTAGAAAGGTGCGTAGGAGAGACGTGCATAGGGATGACCTACAGAGGGGAGTCCACGCAGGGTAATCCACAGCAGATAACTCACCCGGCATAACCTGCACAAGATGACCCACACCGGACAATGGACCCACAATGTGTAATCCCCAGCGATAACCCCTCCATCTCCCACTGCATCACACCAACTTTCCCCAAATTGAGTGGCTTTTTTTTTTCCCCCTTGTCCGTAATATACAAATTACTTTTCCATGGGCAGAACATGCTCCAGAACACACCTCATTTGCTTTTTCTTATTTGTGTCTAAATATTTAGTTAAAAGACTACAGAAGGAAAATCGCTCTGTTCTTAATGTTCACTTTAAAATCCATGCGGCAAGTCCCTTAAGAAAAATGCAGTCACGCATCATAAACGTACCTTGTACTTGCAGACTGCTACAGCTCCTTTCCATCTGTCTCGTACTTTCACGGCCAAAAAAAGAGCCACCGCAGCGAAACGCTCACAGGAGACATTCAGCAGAGAGAGGGAAAAACCCCTTAGTTTAAAGCTAGGTAGGAATCTAAATCTTCCTTTCTGGGTGAAGTTTGTCGGGACTAAAACCCTGTGAAGGAAAAAATATTTTGCAGCACCTCTGGTACAGCTGTGATACCGGCCTTTAGAGCTTTTGCATTTTTCAGAGAACCCTGCCTTTTTTTGACTCAGCGGCAGCTTTAGTTTCACTAGAACCGCTGTCCTAGGGGACAGACACAGATGCCTACCAATGTTTTCTCAACCCACAGTGCAGCCAAGATTTCCTCACCCTAGACGTGCCAAGTTGAATATTTGTGTTAAGGAGCACAGCAACTCTGCCGTCCTCGTGACCTGCCTCCATGCAGAGGAGGGCTCCGGGACTTCCTGGACAACTCCGCACGGGCACCCACCAGAAAAAGGGCCTCAAAATAATGAACGTCAGACGACTGCTCCCGCATCAAAAGTGCCGGCACTGAAAGCTCGTGCTGCTCCTCGCCAGTGGATCTACAGGCCCACAAACATTATCCAGCATAGAGACTGCGTAAAAGGCAGACCATCCCAAACTGCAGCTCTCTTGCCCAGCGTACACTGACGTACCCTTCACCTTCCCAAGAGAGACTGTTCCCAGGGAGCCCTCTTCCTCACATCAATTTCCTACACCCTCCCTGCAGTTTTCAACCTTGTTCCCTCCTTGGCTGTGGTCCCTCAAGTTAGCTCTCAAAGGGTCAGAAATCAGATTCCATCCTCAAAAGAACAACCCCACACTAACTAAGATAGCGCTATGCTCGCCCAGCCCCTCATCACCATCTGCAAAAAAAAAACCAAAAAAAACCCCAAAAATAGAACCTACCAAACAGCACTGCCCTTCAACATCACACCACTTACCACTAATCTCTTCTGTGGCACTTTCCTCCTCAAAAGCGCCATGGTTCTCTGCTCACCTGCTCCACTCATTCCCAAGAAGTCCGATGCTGCAACTGCCGCTTGTGGTGCTTCAGATGCTGAGAGATGCAAAGCTCAACTTACTTTTTCTGGGGCGTAGAGAGAATCAAATGGATGTCATACCAAGCTAACTAGGAAAGTATGTCATTACATGCAATAACAGCATTATCAAAAACTACCCGCTTTAGCTTCCTACAGAAAAACAAATGCTCCAGGGTTATGCTTCATTTCTAGCAAGACCACGCACGCTATCTAATGTCTACCAGAGCTACATTCTGGATAGGGCTGAATAACAAATGTAGCAGAACGTGGTGGCTCGCACACATGGCTGACAGAGGCACAGAGCTCCTGGCACTGCGTGCTGGTGTCTGCTCTGTCAGGGAGGGCCCAGATGGACCAGCCACTCCTTGCTGGAGGCAACTGTCTGTGATTCGCTCCTCAGCCCCCTCAGGCAGCCATGCCCAGGCAGCCCCCGTTACAGCTGGAGGCCCCTCAGCCTCACTGGCTGCACCTGGGGCTGCCCCACCTCCAGCCCCAGCTGGAGGCCATCAGAAGCAGGGGCCCTTGCCAAGACCCCACAGCACATCACTCCCTTCCCTGTGCCTGTCCTCAGCCACGAGCTCTGCACCCAGGGGCTGCAAACGCATCCAGGGGCACAGAGGAGGTCACCGACAGTGAGATACAGAATAGAAAAAAAACTAGTGACAGTATGCAAGACAAACAGATAGAGAAAGAAAGATAAGAAATGAAAGAGACAGATGGGAAGGCAGAGGCACCGGGCAGGCACGCAAAGGCACAAAGGAAAGAAGGCCAGAAAACAGGCTGGAGAAATTAGTCGGGGGGAGAATACGGATGCAGATCAGGACAAAGAGATGGAAAAGGCTAAAATAGCGATGGGCTGCAGGACAGAGATAGAGGGGGAAAAAAGAAAGGAGAGGGAGCAGAACAAAAGTGCAGGAATAAAAACAAAAGGAAGCGGTAGAAGAAGAGATTTAAAGGGAGAGAGGAAGGGGGAACAGGATAGAACGATAGAAAGAAGAGGAGAGGTACAAGGAAACAATAACAACAACAACAAGAAATCACAGCAGCTTGGGAAAGGTAGGGGGTCAGGGGAGGGGCAGGGAAGGACAGGGACACACAAGAGAGGAGGCAGAGCTCCAGGGGCCAGGGACTCACCATAGCTCTCACTCCTGGCACTGCTGGGAGAATGTGACAGGTCAGATGCTACTTTCTCCTTCTCTCCTCTTCTGTAAGTCCGACCACTTGGCTGTCCTCCACCTAAAAAAATACGTGGGTGTCTTACAGCTCTTAGACAAAAAGCTTCCTAGACTCATAGCCTTGTTCGCTCATGCACTACGTGGCCATACCACGCCACGTAAAGACCCTGCAGTGCACATCGGCAGTCTGGCCTGCTGAAGAGTCCTCACTTGGAGAGGCAGGGTCTCTCTCACATGCAGTGGGAGGCAGCTGATGGCTGGATGGCCTTTGGTTTCTTTTTCTTTACCTTTCTCTGGCATCTCCAGCTTCAGCTGCAGCAGCTCCTGTCCACAGGCAGTAAGTGCTCCATCCGTTCATTTTCACTCCCGCACCGCAAGGAGAGCGAGGCTGGGCAGAGACAGCCCACACAAGCCTGAGGCGAGCACAGTCAACGGCATTCCCAGGGGAGGAGCGGATAGCCACGGCCTCTGGGAGAGGGGAAGAAGAAGCAGCGACCGTTATTACCGTACGCGGCCCCTGGCCGGAGCCCCTGCTGCCGCAGGGGATTCTCCGGATGCGTCGAGGCCCCACCTCGCAGCCTGCAGGGCAGGGCGCGGCCCGGTGCTACGGGACAGGCTGCAGGGGACGGGCTGGAGCGGCGGGCAGCTGCACGGGGCCGGGGGAGGCTCGGGGGGAGCTCTGTCGAGCTGGGAAGTGCCCAGCGTCTGCGCCCGAGAGGGGTGTTTCCCTCCTGCCCCCCCCCCCCTTCTCTCCGCTCTCGGGTCACTCCCCGGGCTGCCCTCGCCCGGCTCGGCTCCAAGCGGGCGGCTTGAGGCTCCCCGGGCAGGAGACAGCGCTGCAGCTGCCAAAGGGGCTCGCTGACCTCACAGGTACCCTCGGTACTCACCCGCCACCGGGACCCGCGCTTCGCACACTACGATGTTGCTCCAGGGCACAGCGCATGTGCGAGAGGGCCCCGGCACCCGGGCATGCGCAGTCAGGAGGACGAAGCTGCCAGGAGACGGGCAGGGTACTGCGCATGCGCAACCAGGAAGCGGCAGGCGAGCATGCGCAGTCAGGCGGCTGAAGGTGCCAGGAGAAGGGCAAGGCAGTGCGCATGCGCGGCCGGGGCCTGCCACCGGAGCATGCGCAGTCGGGCGGCTGAAGCTGCCAGGAGAAGGGCAGGGCACTGCGCATGCGCGGCCGGGGCCTGGCACCGGAGCATGCGCAGTCGGGCGGCTGAAGCTGCCAGGAGAAGGGCAGGGCAGTGCGCATGCGCGGCCGGGGCCTGGCACCGGAGCATGCGCAGTCGGGCAGCTGAAGCTGCCAGGAGAAGGGCAGGGCACTGCGCATGCGTGGCCGGGGCCTGGCACCGGAGCATGCGCAGTCGGGCAGCTGAAGCTGCCAGGAGAAGGGCAGGGCAGTGCGCATGCGCGGCCGGGGCCTGGCAGAGGAGCATGCGCAGTCGGGCAGCTGAAGCTGCCAGGAGAAGGGCAGGGCACTGCGCATGCGCGGCCGGGGCCTGGCAGAGGAGCATGCGCAGTCGGGCGGCTGAAGGTGCCAGGAGAAGGGCAGGGCAGTGCGCATGCGCGGCCGGGGCCTGGCACCGGAGCATGCGCGGTCGGGTATCTATGCCTGCCAAGGGAAGGGCAGAGCAATACACGTGTGCGGCAGGGGCCCGGCTCCCGGGTTTGAGCGTTCGGGCATCTGTGCCTGCCAGGAGAGGGGCAGAGCAACACACGTGCGCGGCAGGTGCCCGGTTCCTGGGCTTGAGCGTTCGGGCGTCTGTGCCTGCCAGGAGAAGGGCAGAAGAATGCGCATGCGCAGCGGAATGCCGGCACCTGCGCATGAGCGGCCTGGGCCCGGGACCCGGCCATGCGCCGTCGGGGATCTGTACCTGCCAGAAGGGCAGAGCACTGCGCATGCGCGATTGCCGGGCTGCAGTATCCGCTTTCGGTCACCAGGCGGCAGCAGCGAGCTCGGTCGTGTGGGCACTGCGTATACGCGACTCCGAGCTGCAGTTCCCGCTTTCGGTCACCGGGCGGCAGCAGCCCCGCACCGGTCCCCTCCCGGGTGTTCAGCCGGACGAGCCACGGCCTGTTCCTCCTTCCCGTTCGCACCATGCACAGCCGGTCACCACTTACGGGGCGCTGGGTCACATTTTTCTGCCCTGTTCCCCCGCACAGCCCGGGCAGTGACGTTCGTGACCTCTGTACCAAAAAGCGTCCCCGTGGCTCTAGCACCGCGTGGCGGCACTGCCCTCCCCTCCCGCGCCTGCAGCGGACGCGGAGCAGGGGCAGCGCTGCTGTTAGGTGGCCTCAGCCGGTGACCGCACAGCCCCGCAGGTTCCATCTCCGCTCCGCACGGGAGCTCTGCGCTCCTTGCCGCTCCTGCCAGCACACGGCACAGCCTGCCACACACAGCATGGGGGTCTGGAGGGGCTGTTCTGTCACTGCACGGTGAGCAGCTCCCTGCCTTTGGCTGCCTCATTTGCCTCCTTAAAACAATCACTTGAACGCTCTGTCTCCTTGTTTCAGACCCCTCTACCTATCTGCTGGCCCTCAAGCCATGTTCAGCCCGCAACACAGCTGAAATACAGCGCTGGGAGAACTCCAGCTGTCATCTCGCTTTGATGCAAAAGGCTTTTGGAGTGAGAGGTGAGAGAAAGGGGCCTGCCAGGTGCCTTGAGAGGCAGAATTGCTGTGGATTGTGCCGAGGCTGTTTTGCTCTGCCTTTGGCAGAATTACGTCCCTGAAGCTGGAGGACAGGCACATCTGCAGAGCACAAGTACTGCTGCTTATGGAGCAAAAGGCGCTATAAAGCAGGAGTGAAGAACGAGGAGGGGCTATCGAGATGGTGGGAACAACATAGGGAGCCTAAAGCATCAGCCAGGCAGGGCTGGCAGCTCACCTTGTGTCGTGGTTTAAGCCCAGCAGGCAACCAAGCACCACACAGCCGCTCGGACACTGGGGGGGGGGGAGAGAATGAGAGGGTGAAAGTGAGGAAACTCATGGGTTGAGATGAAAGCAGTTTAATAATTAAAAAGAAACAAACAACCACCACCACTTGTGAGGAAAGGAGTAAAAAAATAACAAAGAGAGAACAATAAACCCCCAGAAAACTGAAAACAATTGCAAATTATAAACTAAAACAACTGAGATGGGAGTGAGGTGCAGGGAAGCAGGTGGGAGGTGTCAGTTTGGGGGTGGTGGGGTGCAGGCATCACTCCAGGGTCTGCAGGCAGAGGGATTATGAGGGGGCAGGGTCAAATATGGGGAGGCAGAGCAGTGGTGGAGGGGAGAGTGAGGGCACAAGACAGGAGGGCAGGGGTTGCGGGGGGGCCAGTCACAGGGGAATGTTTTGGTGGAAAGCGTTTGGGAGGGTGCAGAGACACGGAGGGGGGCAGGAGGGACGGACATGAGGTGAGGATGGATGGGGACAGACGGGGCGGGGGGTGTGGGTAGAAAGGTGCATGGCACAGACGTGTGTGGGGATGACCTACACCAGGGGATCCACTTGGGATAATACACAGCGGACAACTTACCTGGAATGACCCACAACGGATAATCCACTCCAGGTAACTGACTCAGACCAGATAATCCACACAGGGTAATCAGCAGGACTCTCCCTCCATCTGCCAGCCTTTCACCTCAGATTGTCCCCAAATTGAGGTGGCATTTTTCTTTTTTGCTTTCCCATAATATTAACATATGGGTTTTCGGCATTTTGCGAAAATATTCCATTTTGGGTTTTTTTGGCACTTTTCTGCAACATAAAAATTGGCAATTTTTGCTTTTGGTTTTGTGCACGAAAGCGGGAGGATGTGAGGGGGTGCTTTCCAGCTGCACAAATCCAGGCTGATCTGGCTTTTCTGGGAGCCTCAAATTAGGATATTTTTTTCCCCTCAAACTGATTTCAATTGGGTTCTCCCCCATTGCAGAGCCAGATTCAGAGTTTTGGGGTACATTTGGCCTGCACTGGCAGCTCCTACTCTGCGTGCACGGCCCTGCAGGTGAAAATTCCCATGCTGGGGCATTGGCCCCAAATCGAGATAGGAAAAGGAGGAAAAGGGGGAAAAAGAGAAGGCGCAGCTTTTGAAAGCACTTTTCTCTCTTCAATAGAGATGGGAGGGAGCAAGTTTTTAAATCTTTTCTGCAAATAGGGTTTCTTTCCATTTTAAAAACCTTACACAGCACAGACATTCACACGTATCTATTTACACACACGTTTCATATATATTATCTATTTACAGTGTATATATAATATCCATTTAGACTTGTATATTTACACTTCCATACATTTACACTTATGCATCTATTTAGGCTAGTATCTACTTAGACTTCTGTACCGTGACACTCCAATACCTTTGTAGACCTCTCCATTTAGACTTCGATGGCTACTTACAATGATATCCATTTAGACTTTGTTATCTATTGACACTTACGCACCATCCCTACTTAGATGACAGATAACATCTGCTTACACTTACTATGACAGACACAGTAAGCGCAGACAGCTCGCCCTGTAGGTGCCACGTCTCTCGCTCAGGTTCTGCTCCGCCACCTTCCCCCTCCGCCCCTGAGCCGGGACGGAGTCCCCAGGGCACCAACTGCCCCCGGCCCCCGTTGGCACCGGGCTCTCCCCTGCAGCCAGCCCTTGCTGCCGCACGCACGGAGCACCCACTGGAGACAGTGCCAGGAGCCTCCGGACACAGGGCTGGGCCTCGCCCTCCATTTCAACATTTAAATTCAGGATTAAGACTAACTGATACAATTTTGAACACATTCTTAGCATAAAAGTAAATGCTCTTGCTGGTGCTGGGAAGGGTCTCCTCCCTTCCTCACAGCACTGCCGCAGGGAGAGAAGCCTGTCAGGCTGCAGGACAAGGGTGTACCGTCAGCAGAATCTATGCTTGCAGATCCACTGCCACAGCCCTTGCACTGCTGCTGCACATTTGTTTGCTTGGTCAATAAAGCTGAAAGTGAAGTGCAAAACTCTAAAGAGAAAAAGGAAAAATAAAGAACAAATCTCAGTCATTCACTTTATGCTAAAAAGGTGCACATGTGTTTCTATAAATCCAATTAAAATTCTCTAACTACAAAAGTATGTGATTTTCCTTTTGCATTAATTTAACTTGAGCAGCTGTGAATTGATACCATTCCATTATCCAGAACAGACAGTTATCATCTGATTAGGGTTTTCGTCTGTTACATAATTAGGAGGGGCACCTGACCAGCTGCACTGCCCAAGAGAGCCGCTGTTGAGCTGCCAGGGAAACGCACCATCGAAAGTGAGACAGACATAAAGTACTTCAGAGCACTCCATCAAAATATCGGGCCAATAGCCCATAACATTCAGTTGCCTCTCTTTTCAAACACTTAGAGCCACTTAAATACACCTAATAAATTGTATGCTACAACTAACTGGCAGTTACAGTTTAAACAATGCAAGTCTGTCTGTAAATAATACAATTTTAATTTTTTCTTTTAAGTTTTACTTATGATTTTAAAAAGAGTGAAATAAGAGATCCCCCATATGATTTTACTTTAAAAACAAAAAAATCCCCAGTACTGCAATACACAATGCTACCAAAAGAGACTGGCAGATTTGCTAATGCTTTTGGCAGTATCGAAGCATGCAGAAGAACTTGTTTTTATGGTATATCAACTGTTACAACTGAAAACCCCAAAACGTGCGCTGCCATCAACTTTTGGTAGACTGTGCTGTGCTTGGGTGTTTGAAAGGAAATTGACTTTAGGTTTTTTGGGGTGGTTTTTTTTTGTTTGTTTGGGTTTTGTTTGGTTGGTTTTCTTAAGAGAGTAAAAAGTCTTGTTGCTGATGCCTGCTACTGTCAAGTACATCATCTCTGAAGATCCACGCTGATGGGAGGCTCACAAAATGCAACTTCTCTGAATGAGAAAGATTTCCATTCTGGAAAGTCTCTTTCCAACTGTAGAAAAAAGTTACACACTGTAGGTTAAGGAAAAAGGGCATCATTGAAGCAGTAACTCACCAAAACCACATCGGGACTCACTGTTGTCATTAGTGACAAGGCTGCTAACACTTCTTGGGAAAGCCTGTAAAAACATGCGTAAACGACACCAATTTGTCTTGTTTTACCCATGTCTCTTCTTTGCTTTTAGTACAGATGCTAGTGTCTCAGGAAGGTTTTCAAGTACTACTATAAAGATATTTGTAACACTTACAGATTGAAAAAGCATAAAGCTTTTATCATGAACACCTGAACTCTTACAAAGAGTTTCTTTGCTCTTTTAGTACAAAGTTATTTTGACAGTATCGTTTAACAGGAAGCGCACAGAAAGAGATTATGCTTCCAGGATGAGAAAATAAACAGAGAGAAGTAAGCTTTGCATAGGCATAACATGCTCCAGAACAGATCTTATTTTATTTTTGGTATTTGTGTTAAAATATTTCATAGAAAGTCTATAGGAGGAAAGCTGGCACACTCCTAATGTTAATTTTAAAGCCCATACCACGAGTACCTTAGAAAAAATGCAGATGCACATAGTAGACGTACCTTGTACTTGCACACCACTACAGATCCTTTCCATTTGTCTTGTACTTTCATGACAGAATAAAGGGCGATCACAGTGAAATGGTAGCAGTAGACATTTAGCTGAGAGGGAAATAAAAACCTTTAGCATAACGTTGAGTAGGAATTTAAAGCTTCCTCTTTTGGGGGAGGTTTGTCAGGACTACAACTGAGTGGAGAAAAAACTATTTTGCATCACCTTTGGTACAGTTCTTGATATGGGCCACTAGAGCTTTTGCATTTTTTTTTGACAATCGGGCCTTTTTTTTTTGACTCATGGGCAGCTTTAATTTCACTGGAACCACTTTCCTAGATACACTCAGGTGCCAGACACAGATACCTATTACGTTTTTCTCAAGCCTACGTAGAGCTGAGACTTCCTCACCTATACGTCCCAAGTTGAATATCTTTATTAAAAGAGTACAGCAACCCATCTGTCCTTGTGAACAGCCTCCTTGCAAAAAAGGAATGATTTTTCCAGGCTGCTTCTCCAGTCAAGACCTTTTAAAACTGCAGTTGTGCCACCAAACCTGCTTACGGTCCCTCCCAGCTTTTGTCTGTCCTTAGATTTAACAGGCACACGCTCGATTCCATCTTCCAACAGTAAAAATATGGCACACTCCCAGACCCAGAGCACAACCCTACAAATGTCCACACTGCTGTTTTGATGCGTGCACCGAGCATCCTGGAGAGCACAGCTGCACATGCCAGAGCAGTTTCACCTACACTGACTTCAGTGAATGTAGTTTCTGAATCTTTAAATTGAAAATCTTATCTTGATGCTTCAGAAGTAGACCACGGTAGAAATGATCTGTAACTAGAACTCCACAAAAACACAGTAACACAAGTTGCAAACCCACAGCAGCAACAGCTTCAGAACCATTTAGACTAGGAACAAGGCAGAAAAATAAAACAGCTTCATTACGTGTGCAGGAAAGTAGCACACAAATCAAAGGGTCAGCATTCACAGCCCTTAGAGAGAACAGGCATTCTTCTTCCATTCCTGAACCTGTCTGTTAGGTCTAAATATCACAGCACTACTGTGTCAACAATGAGGGCAGGGAACAACAGTCCTGCTACCAGACATTTATGTAGCAGGACACATAAACAGGGAGACCTGTTTTGTCACACACAACCCTGAATTTCCTGAAAATTCATGTTTACCAAAAATAGCCATTTGGAACATACTGCCAAGTAACACTTGGCAATAAAACTTTGACATGTTTAACACACAGAAAGTTTACGGTAATTTGTTACTTGCCTCCTGTTATTCTTCCTTTGGAAATTCTACTTTCTCCTTCTCTCCTCCCTTCCTCTTCTGTAACTCCAATCGCTTCGCTGTCCTCCACCTAAGAGAATAAGTGAGTGTCTTACAGCTCTTAGGAGACGAGGCTTCCTAGACAGGTAGCCTCACTCACTCGTGCACTGTACACAGGAGGACAGAGGGAAAGAGATGATGAGCAGGGAGCAGAGCAGACAGATCAAGAGAGAAATTGGATGAGAAGAATAAGAAAGGAGGGAGAGAAAAGGAGGGGAAAAATAGGAACAAGCCAGTGGAATTGAGGAAAAAATGAGAGAGACACAGATCAGGACAAAGAGAGGAAGAAAGAAAAAAACAGTGCTGCACAGTAGGATGACAAAAAAAGCCACAGAGCAGGACAGAGTGGAATAGAACAGTGAGCTGAACAGGGAACACAGCAAGGAACGATGGGACAGGCAGTGGTACGGTGATGTACGGACAAAAAGTCAGGGGGAGGACAGAGAAGATAAGAGAAAAGGCACATGGAGCAGAGCAGAGATGGAGAAAGAAACATAGGAGATAGAGAGAGACAAGGAGAGTGACAGGGCTGAGGCAGAGAGATGGAGAAAGAAAGAAAAAAAAAACCAGTGACAGGTAACAGGCCAGAGGGACAAGGGACAGGAGGAAGGACAGATGGAGATAAAAAAACAGGTGAGGGACAGGGAGCCAGAAAGTGGGATAGTGCAGAAGAGAGAGGGACAGGGAGCAGAGCACTAGAATAGAGAGCAAACAAGAGCAACAGGGTGAATGAAGAGAGGTGGAATACAAGAAAAAACTGGGACAGAGAGCAGTACAGAGAGGTGAAGCACTAAATAATAGGGCCAGGGAGCAGGACAGAGGAAGAGAAACAGTCAGAGAGGTACAGGTAAGACAACAGAGAATTGGAGAAAGAAAAGGGAACAGCACAGAGGGCCACAGATTAAAACAGAGGGATGGCAGAAAGAGACAGATAAGACAAGGGGAAAGGACTGAGGAACAGAGAGAAAAAGGTATGTGGAAAAGGACTGAAGGCAGAACAAAGGGAAATATTGACAAGGTCAGGGAGCAGGACAAAGGGATGGAGGAGTTAAAAACAGTGATGGGCAGCAGGACAGAGGAAAAGAGAAAGAGAGCAAGAAGAGCAAGAGAAGCAGAATGACAGAAGGATGTAGAAAGACTGGGACACCTGGAGTACTGTGTGCAGTTGTGGGCCCCACCATTTAAGGATGTTAAGGTGCTTGAATGTGTCCAGGGCAGGGCAACAAAGGTGCCGACAGGGCTGGAAGAGATGTTGTATGAGGATCAGCTGAGGACTCTGGGTTCGTCTCTTTTGGAGAAAAGGAGGCTGAGGGGCAACCCCACTGCTTGCGTGAAGGATTTCGGTGATGGTCCGTGTAGGGCCACTGTGGGAAATTACAAGCTGCACACAGAGAGCACGCGACCTTGGAGAGGGGAGCTAGGAGGGATGTATCTCGGAGAGGGGAGCTAGGAGGGCAGTTATTGAGCAGGATGTTGCTGCCGTCCGGGAACCGCAGGGCACGTACTTGGCAGGCCTTGCTGCATGTGCTGGCCACGTGTGCACCAACGCCTGGTCAGTACTCTGCCACTGAATCTGCTGAGGGGATAAACAGAGGCGGCTCGGAGTGGAGGAGAGAGAAAGGACCCAGAGCACACTGTGAACAGGGGACACCCTGAAGGTGCTGCACCTACCTTCCTTCTCTGCTCTGACCCTGCCGATCATCATCCTCCTGCTCAGCGGTGTCTCTGGCTTAGTCGGGTTGGTAAGACTCTCATAAAGGAAAAACAATACGCTGCTAACTGCTTATGCTAGGAACTGTAACTGCTTATGCTACTAACTGCTTGTGCAAGGCTATAATAGAGCATTCAAATATCATATGCTGGGTGAACCTTGTGCATAGGAATCCTACGAACCAGCTACACTGCTCTCTACAGCTTCCTGAGGAGGAGACGTGGAGAGGGAGGTGCTGGCTTCTTCTCCCTGGGATCCCTTAATAGGATGCGTGGCTGAAAGCTGTGTCAGGGGAGGTTTAAACTGGACATTAGGAAGCATTTCTTTAGAGAGAGGGTGGTCAAACACTGGAACAGGCTTCCTGGAGAGCTGCTCGATGCCCCATGGCTGTCAGTGTTTAAGAGGCATTTGGACAATGTCCTTAACAACATGCTTTAACTTTTGGTCAGCGATAAATCAGTGAGGCAGTTGGACTAGATGATCGTTATAGGCCCTTTCCAACTGAACTATTCTATTCTATGACACCTATAACTCCCAACCAGCATCTCCCTAAGGGAAGTGGTACCAGCTGAGAGAAAGAGAAGCATTTATAATTACCAGTAAAACAACTCCTGCAGTCACTAATGTTGCCTCAAAAGCCTTTTACTCTGGCAAGCAAATCCCACCCTGAGGACTTACTGGAAAGTATCTCACAGATTGGCTGCCAAGGGATGCCTGGGAACAACAGAGGAGGAGATGGTGATGGCACAGAACTCATGCCGAAGCCCGAAAAAGGCATGAGGGAACTTACTGAGGAACTCGCATCCCAGAAGAGCCATGGGAAGGACCACTATGTACCAGAGGAGGAGAAGGCATCAGGCTGCTGTGCCAGCACTGGAAATATCCAGATCCCAGCGTAAGGTGTGGATACCTCGGGGACAGGAGATCCTTATGCTTTGAAGCAGTTGTACAAGCTGTACAAGGCTAATTGAGGCTCGGTGTAGGTTTTAATTAATTAGCACCTGGCTTAGCTGGTGCCCACATTTTGTGTGCAAGGACAGAAGTAGCTTCAGAGTGCCCAAGGATGCCTTTCCTCTCTCTGTTCTTGCTTCCTCCGTTCTCAAGGAACCAACCTGGGGCTAACTGTCCCTTACTCAAAAGTACCTTAAATCTGTTTGCTTCACTGGAGTTAAACTTTCATGTTGCTCACCAGCACTCTCGGGCACGCTTGCTACCACCAGCCGATCTCCTCCTGCAGATGCTGTGCCAAAATCCAGCTCCAGGGCCCGTCCACAGCTCCAAAAGAGCCAAGTGGAGTGTGCGCACAGGCCTACGCTAGGGAAGAGCCTATGGGACCTAAAAATGAGATAAGGAAAAGGGAAAGTTTTCTCGGAGTGTCCCAACACTGAGGGCAAGGCACCTCAGAGCCTTGGTCCTCTCTGCACCCCTGCCTTGAGGCGGCAGCCGCTCTCTCCGGCCGCAATCCCCCACACTCAAGCCCAGCCAAAGGGGTGCTCGCACCTTGTCGGTGCTCTTGGGGCCTCAGCACCGAGCGTGACCCTCCCTCCCTCGCTCCCTCCCACGCGGCTCCCCTGCAGGACCCACGCGCCGACCCGGAACACGCTGCCGAGCGCCTCCGCAGACTGCACAAGAGCGGGCCAAGAGGCGTGCTGGCCACAGAGCGCCGGGACCGCCACGGGAGTGACGCCACCGAACGCTCACGGCCGGCCACTGCGGCCCGCGCGCTCACTACTGCGCGGCCCGGGCCCGCAGGCGGCCCATGCCGCAACTCGCAGCACGCGGAGCGCGCATGCGCTCTGCAGCCCATCCTTCGCGGCCCTGTACCCGCATCAGTGCGCGCGTCCGCGCTGCTCCGTCCCGGTTCACCGCGGAGGATCGGCAGGGTGAGCGGCTGTACTGCCGTGTAAGCAACGCGAAGCAGTTACGAGAAAACAATTCGTGTTCCTGTGGCAACAGGGACTAACAACAGGAGCTAAGGCTTGTTGTGCTCCCGATTTGTGGCACCGGGGAAGGGTGGCGAGAACGGCGGGTTACCTTACCCGCTACCGAAAGATCAGCGCAGCAGCGAACACGGAGATCAGCGCGGCCCCCTCCGCAGCCAGCAGGCGCAGCCGTGGGGTCGCGCTGTACTGCGCATGCGCCACGCCCCGGCTGCAATGGCCCGCTGTAATCGCTCGAGTGCCGTACTGCGCACGCGTGCTGCTCCCGGGACACGGCGGCCGAGGGCCCGGCAGGCGGTGTTCCGCGTGGGCGGTGTTCCGCGTGGGCGGTGTTCCGCGTGGGCGGTGTTCCGCGTGGGCGGTGTTCCGCGTGGGCGGTGTTCCGCGTGGGCGGTGTTCCGCGTGGGCGGTGTTCCGCGTGGGCGGTGTTCCGCGTGGGCGGTGCTGCTCCAGATGGGTTGTCATTGCGCGCGCATGCGTGTGTCGGCCGGCGGGCTGCAGTTCCGCGCTTTGGGCGCGGGAGGCCAGCAGCGACCAGGGGCGGCTGCTGGTGCGACCGCACGCGCAGGCTCACGCGCAGGCTCCCTTGTATGCGGAAGCCGTCCGCGCTGTGCTGGCGTCAGGGCCGGAAGCGGCTCCCCGCAGTATGCGATGTGCTGTTCTCTGTTGCTGTGCGGCCGTCTGGGGTGTGGAAGCGGAAGGCTTCGTCGGCGAGCTCTAACGAGGGCATCGGGGACTTTCTCAGCGGTGGCTGAGCCTCACGCGGCTGCTCCGTCGCCGTTTTTTCTCCTCGAGCTGGCGAATTACCGGCGCAACTTTAACCGAGCCGTCGGCGAGTGCAGCGCGTGCAGGGCTACCCCGGCTGCCCTCCCCCCTGCCTAGCCCGGGGCCGCCGCTGCCCAGTTCAGGTGCACGCCAGTGCCGTTCTGCAGACGAGCAGTCTCGATGGCGTTTCGGTAACCTGGCAGGACTCGGAGCGGGGCTGGGGGCTGCGTCTGTGTCGCGGTGGTGGGAGGATCCCTCGCGGGCGGTCCGCGGCGCGGTAGCTGCGGAGCCCTGGGAAGGGGCGCAGCGCCGCGGGAGCGGCCTCCTTCCTTCCCGATCCCGTCTCCGGGCTCGTCCTTCCCGGAGACGGATTTCGCTGCTCGGGGCCTGGGGCGGGAGCGGCGCCTGGGAAGCGCGCTGGGGGTCTTGCAGCTGGAACTGGGTTTGCCTGGTCAGTCTGGCTGGGGCCCTGTGCTGGATGTAGAGGGTTTCTGTCGGAGCAGCGCTTGGTTACTACTCTGCTCATGTAATTCGGTGAACTTTATGAGTAAGGTTCAAAACAAATCCTTCCAGGGAACTTTTACTATGGCCCTAGATTTATGTTGTCTTATGCTCCTCTTATGGTACCCTGGAGCAGCAGCTCTCCCCTACTGTCCAGTACTTAGTTAGTGTCTCAGTAAATAGTCATAGTTTTTAATAAACACTGAATTCTGTGTTTTATTTTTTCTAGGTATAAAAGTCGACAAGTGACCCTGAGGTTAAGTTGTATCTGGTTCCCCCCTCACCTCCCTTTTATATTTAGGATGGAATAGGTACTAAAATACCTGAGAAGACAGATGATTCTTGGTCCACTGAAAAACCATGCAAGTTAGAAAAGGGGTTTTCTTTAGTTTGCACATAGTTCTCAATAGCTGTTTTTCTGTGTACTTTGCAATGTATGTAACCTGCTTGCTTTTGGAAACTTTTGCTGTTGTCTCTGGATAGACTGATTCCCTTACAGGCAGGGGTTCTATGGTGAGTAGAAAGCAGAGAGCAGGAAGCTCAGCAAAAGCCTCAAAACTGCCTATTTATGAAAATATTTTGAATGTATGAATGTCTTCTGTGAGAAAAGAAAGTCTGGATGTTGACATCTGGTGTTTTGAGTTTTAACCATGCCACTCAGTTTACTGTAAGGTAGTTATGACAACTGATTTTCCAACTCAGTCCATATAGCTTTCTCCTGATGCACGGTGGTGTTCTCAGTCTTGTTCTGCTGTGATTTGTAATAAGATTCCAGAATAGAATCTAACCAGCCTGTTTAGTCTTCTGAAGTTCTCTTTATTGCAACTAGAGTAAAGAAGGGGTATGTTTCACTTGTTTGTTTCTGCAGCTTTGTCAGGATGATGTGTGTTGGTCAAGCTCCTGATGTGGGTTACTGGCATTGGGTACAACCTTTTTTGCCCTGTTTGTTTTGTTGGGTTGTTTGTTTGTTTGGTTTTTTTTAATGGAGTTAGGAACAGACACTAGTGGAGACTGTGAGAAGAAAGAATTTCAGCTCATGCTGCAGTGCCGAAACTGAGACAGCAGATGTGAAATGTTCTGAAAGGAAGGGGTACAGAGTTGCCCAATATGGACTTTGCAGTAGAGAAGTAGAAGTGGTCAGTTTGTGTGTGCGGGTTGAGAGGGAAAGGAGAGAGGAGCTGATCAAGAGGAGAGCCATGAGAAACTGAGAGCAGTAAGTGTAAAGGCAGACTAGGAGCCTTTAGACATAGGGTGGGAGATCAGGCCAGGAATAAAGATATTCCATGGTGTGTTTCTCAGAGGAGCAAAGGGGCCCTGAAGGTGAAAAAAATTTAGGGTGGTTCAGGAAGGTCCTGTAAGAAGGTCCCAGGCTTGTTCCAGTTTCTGTCCCTTGCCTAGAGAATACTCAACAGAAAAGAGTTCAGCCCGCAAACATGAGGGTTGCAGGTATATCAAAAGCAGCAGCAATAGAAATAGATTCCTTGGAAGTGAAGAGGGCTGTGATTCTGGTTGCTAAGAACAAGTTTGGCTGAGTAAAGAGATGCAAAATTAACTTATGCTTAGAAAAAAAGTAAAGTGTTGGTATAGAGAACAGAATTATCTTTTATGAGGACCTGTCCTGGCTTCGGCTGGGGTGGAGCTGACTTTCTTCTCAGTAGCTGCTGTGTTTTGGATTTAGTGTGGAATTTGGTATGTGAAGAATGTTGAAAATACACTGATGTTATTAGTTGTTGCTAAAGATACTGAGGACTTTTCCAGTTTCCCAGGCTTTCCTAATGTGCAGGTGCAAGAAGCCGGGAGGGATATAGCTAGTACAGTTGACTCAAACTAGCCAAAGAAAATACTCCATACTATGGACATCATGCTCAGTGTATAAGGGGGACTGGCTGATGGCCACCTCTGTTGCTCTTTCGCTGAGGATCATTCTGGGATTGCTTTTCAGTTTTGTTTCCGTGATTGCTGCTTGGGACTGACTGGATCGATCATCGGATTGTCAAGTGGTGGAAAATTGTGCATTGTTTGTTTTATAGATCTTAATATCGTTATATTTTGTTATTATTATTGTAATCTTCCTTTGCTATCCTAGTAAACTCTTCATCTCAAGCCACAAGTTTTCCTTTCTTCCTGAGTCTGTCCTCTGTCCCGCTGGGGAGGGGGACGGGGAGAGAGCAGCTGTGTGGTACTCAATTGCTGACTGGGGTTGAGCCACGACAGGACCATAACGGTTCGCAGGTGTTTGGAAGATTTGTTCAAACTTTGAAGATACATAAGGACTTGAAATTGTGCTTGATAAATCAGAGTTGTGTGCAGTGTATGAAGTTTGGGTGCGTCTCCCAGGATGGTGAAAAATGCCTCTTTTGGTCTGGAGTTTGGTAGAAGATAACTGAAAGGATTGCCACCATTACATGATGATTTGAGATCTGACAGTTTTGTGGTAATGTGAGGGGCAAGGTTTTGGTGGAACAAAGTTGATTCAAAATCTGTAAGGGTGGTGGTGAAGCTGTAACTGTGGGATTTTGGAGTTGGGAGGGTAGGAATGCATTATGTTTTCCAGGCTGATCGTTGTTGGTGCTGTGAAGTACTGGGCAGATAATGGAATAAAATGTTATACGTAGATGATGAAATAAAATATTTTACTTGCCTTTCATCTGACATGATGTTTTTTTCCAGCAGAATTGTGAAAATTAATCTGGTCGCACAACTTGTAATGGGGAAAATACCTTTGTAACTGTGTGAAAAAGTCGGTGGCTTTTGTGCAGATGTTTGACTTGTCTAGCCTCGCAGTGCGTTTGGCAGTTTGGCATAGGAAAGGGTGACTCGGAGTGTTTTCCCCTGTGCCTGGGCAGGTGCCACGTTTAGGGAGGGTTCTATCGGCCTCGTCTTGCTTGCCAGGGGATGAGGCGCAGGAGGAGGAATTTCCAGCATCTTTGGGTGAACAAGATGATGGGTGGATGCATAGTGTTTTCTTGATTGCTTGGTTGTTTTTTCTCACTCCTTTTCTTCTAAGCCATCTTTCAGAACACTCTGCCTGTATAACTCTCCAAATGTGCCCAGTCTGGTATGATATCACATTGCAAAATCCTTAAGGGGAACATAAAGATAAAACTTCAAGCTAAGGAGTAGCCTAAGAAAATAAAAGGGTCAGGAAAAGCCAAAGAGAACACTAAAGGGCTATGGGAAACCTCAGACACGCTACAGGACATGGCATGGGTTTTAGGCACGTCCTTGGGGAAGGAGAAATGTGTTACTCCAGCTGATGGGATAATGGTCACTATTAATTACCAACTTTAAATACCAAAAGTGTTGTAAAAGCAGAAGGAACTACAGATGTCTGGCGCTCTAGTCCAGCAGATCATGGAGCATATGTAAAGCTTTAAAAACAAACCAAACAAATACACCAAAAAAAAAAAAAAAACCCAAACCCCCAAGAACAACAGAATATGCGAAGCAGTTAACCTAAAGCAAAATATTTAGACTTCATAGAATTGTAGAATGGTTAGGGTTGGAAGGGACCTTTAAAGGCCATCTAGTCCAAGCCGCCTGCAAGGAGCAGGGACATCTCCAACCAGATCAGGTTGCTCACAGCCCCGGCCAACCTGGCCTGGAATGTTTCCAGGGATGGGGCATCCACCGCCTCTCTGGGCAACCTGTTCCAGTGTTCCACCACCCTCAGCGTAAAAATAAAATTCCTAATATCTATTCTAAATCTATCTCCTCCTATTTTGAAACCATTACCCCTTGTCCTGTCACAACAGGCCCTGCTGAAGAGTCTTTCCCTGTCTTTCCTGCAGCCCCCTTTAGGCACTGGAAGACCGCTATCAGGTCTCCCCGGAGCCTCCTCTTCTCCAGGCTGAACAGCCCCAACTCTCTCAGCCTGTCCTCAGAGGAGGGGTGCTCCAGCCCTCTGATCATCTTCATGGCCCCTCCTCTGGACCACCTCAACCAGGTCCATGTCTTTCTTATGTTGAGAGCTCCAGAACTGAATGCAGTGTACAGTAACAGAATTGTGTAGCTTTGTGTAAGGAGAGGTTATTCCATCAATTGCAGTTAAAGCTTTGGAAAAGAGCTCTGGAAGTGTGATAGCCTAATTGGTCTCAACATTCTTTCTGCTTTGTTTTTGCAGCGTAATCCTGCAGAGGATACTTGAAGAGAAGCAGCTGGACATAGTAGTAGTTAATTTCAGTCAATTTTTTTGAGGCAGGCATCCGAGTATAGGAGGTGTATCAAAAAGGTGGTAGGTTTAAAACAGCAGAAAACTTGTTAAGTGTTATCACTCATCTAGGTAGTTAAACATTGAAAGAAGTGTGTGTTAAGTGTTTCTATATGACAGTTTGAGAGGGAGTACTGAGCAAAAGAATGCCAGAAGCTGCTTGGAGCTGTGGCAGAACCAGGTGTGCTCACTGATTCTGACTTTTTAGTTTTTATTATTCTCTTACCAATATGAATGAAACAAAGAATTATGACATTAGTCTGAAAAACAGAGACTATTTGAAGATTTCTTTAGATAAGTGAGGGGAGAAAATATAGAAATAAGGATGCAGAGGCAGGTGGTTTTCCAGGAAAAAGGACATAGAAATGTGCAACTTTCATCCATTGCTCAGAGGTTCAATGCAGATGACGGTACTTGTGTTTGGTTGAATTAAATGAGATTTATATCACCAATGAGACTATGTATTTAATGATGTTTATGTTAAGTGGAATTAATTTTGAAGCTTAAACCATTGGAAATGCAATTTCAGTGTGTCTGCTTGATCAGAATAGCAAACTAACAGAACAGAGATGCTGCAGGCCTCTTAGAGAAAATCTATGTCAGAAATAATCTCTTCTAACTACATGCATGTAATGTCTATGGTTTGATAGAAGTTTGTGTGCATTGGGAACAGGAAAAAAAAAAGGGCAGTTTCCAGTCAGAAAATAAGTCTTTAATAGCTGCCCATACAAATTACCATTTTGATTGTAGCTAAAAAAGGCTATATTTCCAATATTCTCCTTCCCTCCTAATTGTGAGAGCTACTGTGGTCTGCTGGATTCAGTTACTGTTACACAGACCAGCTAGTTTTGTCTTGGTGACAAACATATAAAACAGTGCCAATTAAAGGAGGGCAAAGAACAGAATTAGGCAGTGGGACAGAATAAGTAGAAAAACTCAAGTACTGCAAGACACTGAAGATCTTTAGTGGGTCACAAATAAGTAGATATCACTGATCTTTTGATTTGTTACTGATTTCTGGGAAGAGAGGGAAGTTAGGGTAAGGTTAGTGAGAGTCAAGACTGGAGAACACAGTAGTAGAAGTTACTAAGGAGTGGATTTAAGGCTGGGACAAGCTTCAGTGCTTGTCGCCTCCTCCCATCTCCTTGAAATGTATTAGGTGATTTTTAATGCTACCTTTAAGTATTTGAGTTAGAAAGATCAGGGGTTTGGGAGTTCATTTTACTGCAGGATCTTGCTAAGCTCAGGAAAACATGATGGAAGCTGATGTCAGTTACAGGGAATATTTCACGGTTAGTTTTTGGGAAGGTATGAGTCAGTGCGTTAGCTTTGTGACTAACGTTATGAGTAACGTTATAGCTGGAATTAAGATTAAGGAACTGGAAAGAGCAGCTGGGTGAAGAGATTAGTGCAAAGATGTTTCAAAGTTTGAACAGTTCAGATGGCAGTAAACAAAATGAACAGAAGGCAAAATAATTTCTTTTGTCTTGGAGTGGCTGTCATGGTACAAAGGAAGATAAGGGCAGTCATTAAGTTTTATGGTTTATGTGTGTCTGAAGACAGTACCTGTGGAAAAAAAAAATCATCCTTATATTTAACCAAGCTCAGGTTCTGGGTTCTGTGAGGTCTTGGACAGACGTTCTTCTCTGAATCCAGGTATGCCAATGGAGTAGATTATTTCTCAGAACTGTTTTCATTATTGTACAGTAGGTTACCTCCTTTGCTGGCAGTGTACATGATATGTGGGCTTTCCTCACAGAGCTGGGTTAGGGAGGGCTCCCCTAAGCTCCTCAGTCACTGGTTTGTTGAGAGAAGTAACTTCCAGCAAGTACTAGCAGAAGATACAATCTCCTAACGGCAAAGCAGGACTCTCTGAAAGACAGTTATCCCCTACCTTAAATTGGAGAGGGAATCATGTATTTTGCAGACTTCAGTTTAATTAGAAAGGAAAATAAAACAGGAGGTTTCCCAGTAGTAAAGAACTGTGAAGAATACATCTGGGTTTTGGCCTCTTAGCCATCTAGTACATGACAGGTGATGTTGGATGTGACTTCTTTCTTTAAATTGAAACCTGTCAGAGCAAGACTTGTCCCCACCTAAGAGTGTTTGTTTTGTTTTTTTTTTAATTGACTGTGAACTACTTCAAGCTGAAGCTCTATGAACTGGTCACGAACTGAAATAAACACCCCAGCCAGAGCTTTCAGTGGTTGAACTGCAGCAGACACACGTGATTTCCTAGTTGTTTTTCTGTGCCCGAGTTTCATTAACTGGATACCTGCAAATTAGGTATTTGTATGCATGCAAACTATCCAGTTCCAGTGTTAGTAGCCGTTTGTTTCAGAAGTACCTGGTTTAGGGTGTTACTCACTGTTTCTATGATTCTTGTGCAGATGCAGAAATTGCAGTGCTTAAGCACACAGTGGTTTGTGTTTCAGAAGTGTGACTGAGAAGTTTGGCTAGGTTAAAACCTGTCTTTCTATCTCCCTTGCCTTTCTATTTTCTAAAGCTCATAAGAATGGGTATTTTCCCCCCATATTTCTATCCATAAAGTTTCTATAAATGTATAGCAGAATTGCTAATTGCATTCTGTAAAATTAGCGAGCTGGGTTTTACCTTTCAGGATATATGGCTGCTTCTCAGTAGCATAAGCAAATAACAGATGTGAAAATACTCTGCAGGAAGAAAGCGTGACATGAAACAAGCATTTATTAAAAAGGACTGTACAGACAAACCAAACAGGTAGCACACTGTTATTCCTACTGGGCACAGGAGTAAAATATTTAAAACACAGAAGCCAGTGAAAATGCCAGATATTGTTAAAATACCTAAATGCTAAAACAAAAAACTATGTCAGAGGAATTAGGAAACTGTAAAATAAAGGAAAGCACTTTTATTTATTTAAAGTGCTAGTAAAGTTTTAATTTCTTGACTAGTCTGCTATTTAGAGTAACACATCAATGGCTGTTCTTTCAAAATTGTATTCTGTAACTTGAAGCCATTGGCAGATTCAGTCAGTCAGTGTCCTGCTTAGAAAGCTAAAGCTGAATTCAGGCAGTGCAAGTATTAAAATCTGGCTTACATTTTCTCTATAGTTAATGGGGTCCTTGGCACTAAAGTTTGAACAACTGATCTACCCCAGCTTGTGTATGAAAATTTCTATAGCAAATCCTTCAGACACGGTAGAGTGTTTGCATCCTTTTAGCCTGAGCTTAAGGTGGGGGCTAGGGGGAGAAGCTTGTGACTTTCTTGCCATTTGGTTGAGAACAGGACTTTTCTTTGAGGCAAGTGAGGAACTGAGAAAAGACCCTGGAAATAATCCAGTGATTTTGTTGTTGCTTGAATAACCATTGAAAAGGGAATGACAAAGCCAGGGTTAAAGCAGGCTTTAATAATCTAAAAGTCCTGTAAGTTTTGAGAAGGGTCTCTTTGTGGCTGTTAAGAGAATTTAACCCAAATAAGAATGAATTTAAACCAAGTGAACAAGTATCCTCAAAGAAGCTCTGGTACAGTGGAAGAGGCCATTGTTGTTTCACGGAGCAAAAATGCAGTAGACTTGTGGCAAGAACTGTATGCCAGACAGCTTCCTCCTCTGACTAAAAAACCAAGAAATTAATATTTCATAATTATCCCTCTAGTATCTGGAGAAAGGTGCCTGGGAGGAAAGGGCTTGGGGCTGTCTTGAGAAGAGCTCTTCAGTTAAACTTCCTTAATTAATCTGCGAGAGAAAAGGAGAATACTAGTTTCTCATGAAAGATACTGCTTTCCTCCCTCCCCCCAACCCCAGGATCCCTTAATACATAATACAGATTTTTCTCTCCTTCAAATAGCTACAATCATAGAATACCTCGAGTTGGAAGGGACCCATAAGGATCATCGAGTCCAACTCCTTGCTCCTTGCAGGGCTACTTAACACTAAACCATACGACTAAGAGCATCGTCCAGATGCTCCTTGAACTCTGACAGGCTTAGTGCCGCAACCACTTCCCTGGGGAGTCTGTTCCATTGACCAACCACCCTCTCAGTGAAGAACCTTTTCCTAATGTCCAATCTGAACTTCCCCTGATGCAGCTTCATTCCATTTCTTCGTGTTCTGCCACTGGTTGCCAGAGAGAGGAGATCAGCACCTCCCTCTGTGCTGCCCCCATTGAGAAGGTTGTAAACTGTAGTGGGGTCCTCCCTCAGCCTTCTCTTCTCCAAGTGACCTCAGCCAATCCTTGTAAGTCTTGCCCTTGAGACCTCCCACCATCTTGGTCACTGAGGACACTAATAGTTTGATGTCCTTCTTACAGTGAGATGCCCAAAACTGCACACATTACTCGAGGTGGGACTGTACCAGTGCAGTGTAGAGCGGGACAAGTGCGTGCCTCGACTGGCCAGCTATGCTGTGCTCAATGCACCCCAGAACACGGTTGGCCCTTTTGGTTGCCAGAGCACACTGTTGACTCATATTCAGTTAGACTCATTCTCAGCAATGCACACTATTGCAGAACACATATGGCAGAACTTTGTAAAGGATGTGAAAACAGATTTGTAAATACCAGTACATGATTGATACAAACACAGTATGTCATATTCACATTTTTCCTTTTTTTAAAAAAACAAACTTTGTTGAACACGAGGGCACAAGAGACTAGGTTAAAAAAAGGAAAAATACAAGACTGCCATACTAAATTAGTAAATGGTGCATCCTTAAGCATATTTCAGTTTAGAGCTCTAGAGATCTCCAAAGAAAGAAAGAAAGAACCTGGCTAAGTAACAGTGAAGTGAGAGCAGTTACGACTACGTCTATTTCAGAACGGTAAGTCAAAGTTTCTACCAATCTATCCTTCTATTTGCACTACTTCTCTGCAGACCATTCACCCATTCTCCACTGTCACTACTTAAATTCATGTACAACTGTCATGCTGCTCTCATGCATGCACTTTGGGGGCGTCTGTCTACTGTCCTTTAACTGTGTGCATTTTCCCTTAAATTCAATGGGAATTGCTCCGAACAGGACACACAGCATGTGGCTACTCTGACATTTAAAGGTAGAATCCAGTATTTGTATTAGGAAACACGCACAATGATAGAGCTAGTGCATTACTGCCATTTGGTGCGTGCGATCACACTGTCCTCCCTTATTGCTGTCTTAGAGGCTGAATCTCAGTAATTCCGCCAGCAGAATCTGTTTTCCACTTTTTTTCAGGGGCACATGGTCCACATTTGATCTCTGCTGTTGACAGATGTTTATTTGGCCATGGAATGCTAAAATGGGAGAATACCATCTGAACTTGGCACAAATTATAGGACTATATTCAATAAAATACTCATGTACTTTCTGGCAGAGTTGGGAATTTAATGGCAGAGTACGTGACTTGGCCAGCAAAATTGGTTTATGTGAATATGTACAGTCCCTAGCTTTTTGGCTAGGGTCAGAAAGTTCTGACTAGAGACTTGGGGCTTCCCTGTTCTTCCTATTTAACAAACAAAGTTCTTGATATAACCACTGTAGCATAATAGTAAAGTAAAAGTTGGGCTAAAGAGAGAAGAATGTTAACAGGCAGTCCTTGCCTCCTGAAGTCAATTAAAAGAATATTTAATACTTGAGATCAGTTTAGACAACAAAGGTAGTGACAAAACTGGGATTAGAAATGAGTAAGTCTTAGGTCCCAGTTCTGTAGTTTCGTCACTGCCATCCTCCCCATTGGAGGAACTGTTGTTACATGAGGTGAAACAAAAGGGAGGACACAGATACAGGGAGTGGTCTAAAGGATCTTTTAGTCAGGATTATTTTGGCATACATGCAGACCAAGAAAAAAAGCAGGGCTGAAACAAAGCTTACTTGAAAATGACCAATTAAAAGATTAAAAAATAGGAAGTTTTGGTTGAGGGAGGACAATGACACCAAAGCCAGGCAGATCTGGTGAAATACAAAATTGAATACAAAATACTAAAAATTTTGTCCCTGGTGCATCTTACTTAAATTCCCTGTGCTCCAGTGGAGGATATATCTGCTAAGGGAGATTTTGGCTGCAGAAACCAAAAATAGAAGATGTGCAGAATGGCTGATATTGCCGTCTGTGTGCATATTGATTTGTCATATTTCATGTGTTTCCTAGAGAACCACAGTGAGCTGGTTGGCCATGGATCCTAGGAGAACCTCTAATACAGTTCATTTGAGCTTGTATTTAAGTCGGTCTTCTGACTGCTGAAAATAATACCGTATTAAGATGTTAAAACTTCACAAATTACATCATTTTTAAAAATTCATACATAGCCACCAACTTGATCCCCCTTCCAAATTTTAAGTCAGGTTTGAGGGCATAGTACAGTCAGACTCCAGTAAATCAAAACTCATATGTCCTTAATGCACTGATTTTCTGTATAACCAATTTATTTTTTCCCCTGAACATTTCCTGTATAAAAAGAGCTCTACTAGATACCCAAACCTATACAGTCTTACTAGCTTGGAAAACAAATTGTTCCTTAGTGAAGCCAATGGACAGTCTGCTATGTCAGCACTTCAAATGGTTTTGTGTTATCAGAAGAAACAGAATAATCTTTCAGTAACATCTATTTTTCAAAACAGAGCGTAAAAGCATTTTTTGTAATCACATTTGGCCAATAGGAATAGCCTGACATTTAGGATACTTGCATAAGAATTATGCTTTGCTTAGGAGTCCAAAAGATGGAACGATTGAAATGATAAACTCTAGCACCAGTAATACTTAACTTCCCTAAAACGAAATCCTAAGGACTGGAAGGAAATTAAGATAGAACAGGAACGTTGTGCTTACATTGCATTAAATAGAAAAGAATGGGTCAGTCATACTTGAGTCTGTACTTCAGTAAAGTCTGGCCACATTTGCAGTTCTACTGGAAGAGTACCGGAACAGGTCACCTGTTTGCTTGTCAGTCTTCTGGGTTTCATTCATCCTGTTTCCTCTTGGGCTTTTTGGGATTCCGAGATCGGCTCTTTGCTTTGCAGAGTGGACATATGGGCGCATTCCGATGAATTTGTTGGTGACACGATAAACATGCCTAAAATGTGATATTGCAGCCTCTTGTTACAAGCATTTAAGTGGTGGTGCTACACAGGTTATTGAGTATCATATTCTAAGTTACAGTACAGAAAAAAAATAACTAAGGCTTCTTTCCCTCAAAGGCAAACCAATGCTACATTCTATACAATCAATATCTCTGGATTGTACAGTAACTGAAGGCCAACTGAAAGACTAGAATATCTCATTGAATTGAAACTACAGCTCAGTAGACATATGGTTCAGGCACATATCAATAACTTTAACATTAAATTCTATTTTGTGTTAAGCATTCCATGTGCTTTAAAGATGTTTACATGTATAATAGCTCCCTGAGTTAGAGAAGTTACAGTGAAAGCCAACTGTGATGTTACAGAATTCAAGGCAGGAGCGGGTGATTAGATGAATTCCACATATTTAACACAAGATACAGATTTCTGCCCTTTTGCTCATACTAAGCACTTTAACTTCCATTTGACTGAAGTATTTTGATTTCAGAAAAGGCTTTTCGATGGCCAAACTCCAGGCAATAAGTACATAACTATGGAATGCACCTATGTCAGTTTGCCTCCTTAGTCAGTGAATCTTTGGAACGTGGATGGGATGAATACCCGTACGGCATTACTTGCTCTTTTTACTGACTACAGAAGGGGCTCAGTAAAACTGTCACTGAAGTGCCTGTGGTTAGGTTAAATTAATCCATACCTTAGTTTTGACTTGAAGATCCCAAGAAGTGCAGAAACAATCACCTTTCCTGATAATTTGTACCATCAGTAACTACTCTCCCTCATAAAATATGTGCATTTCTTCTAATATGAATCAATTTGGGATTGAGTCCCAGCTATCAGGTTGTTTTGGGTTTTTGCCCAGCATTTCTTTTTTTTTCTTACATGCCTTTCTCCCACAAGAAACACAAGAGGAGCAGGAACTGCCTGCATCTCTGCTGATAGGGACTCTTAAGTCACAAAATACAGAGCCTTGTCCTTAATCCTTGATGACTGGTGCTACTACTTTGTCTACTGTAGTAGCTCTTGATTTGAACCACTGCAGGAAAAATCAGAATCAGGACACATATTTTTTCCTTTTTGTAAATATTGATCAACTATAAACATAACACATTCCAATAGCAAAAGATAAAACCCAGCAGATGCCATCTCCTAACCTTCATTGGAGGTGGCTGTTGTCTGAAAGTTGCTGTCTGCCTGGTGTCTTGTTTCCTAGCCACTTGCAGCTGTTGGGCAGCCGCTGCAGCTGCAGCCAGAGACTCTGGGATGGGAGGCTCCTGTGGTTCCGTCTGCCATTCTGCTTTCTGCTTTTCAAAGTAGCTAGACAAAAGAAAACCAAATAAAAAATATAACCACCTTCTGGAGTATTCCATTAGTTTGTAAAGGATATTTTGTGGTAAAGTATAATGGATCACATTTCCCTATCATGTTCCTCCGCTAGAGTCAAATTGCCTACACTTGGACTCCACTTGGACTAGTTCATAGAGTTGGTGGTATTTTCCTCTGCATTGTGCACTTCAGCCAGATTGGCAGCTTCTAAGGTATCTTGACATACAACTAAATATAAATCTAATAGGATGGAAAATAGATAACATATAAAAACTAAATTTGACAGAAGTGCATCTAAAGTGCTTAAAAGATTAAATATATATTATATACTTAGAATCATAGAATGGTTGATGACTTTTTGGAGTTAACTTTTATATGCAATAGATTAATACATTCTTTGTAGTGTCAAGGTGCTTGGAATGGAAAACAGCACGTCTGAAGAAATGCAAAAGAAATCTTGAAAACTGTGTGTCTATGAAAATGATGCTGTTCTTTGAACAACAGCTAATTCTGTCATCCCTCCCCCATCTAGGTTATATCTAGTAATGAAACTGTAATTTATTATCCAAATCTGTTGCACATCTAGGGTAAACTTACTTGTTGACCATCATAGGCTAAATGCCACTGCCATGTGCATGCAGCAAAAAGTATAATGCTGACTCGCAATTTTGTATCCCTTTCTTGTATTGCCTCCTACCTCTGGTTGCTACGGTATAGAAATCTAGAGAACCAACCACTCTGGACTTTTTGCATGCCATACGTAGAGTTCAGACTGAATCTAACCAAATACACGTGCTCCCACATCCCTTTTTTGTTAACTTTTGTTTTTCATGCTTACCTCTTAAGTTTTTTTTCCACCTACCGGTAAAAGTAAAATGACAAAATAACCAGTAGAATTGAGAGAAGGTATAAAGCCAGATAATGTTTGCTTTGGAGACTTACTCAAGGGACAGTTTCTCTTCCTCCTCACATAGATCTGGCAGCCTCTGCAATCCCAGAGTCATCCGCAAAGCATCTACATGCTCCTTCAGGGGTTTGTACTCCTCATGCAGGCGACGAGTAGATTCCAAGAGCTTGTTGAGATCGTTCTCAGACTGCTTGATAGTATTTTCCATCTGAAAAAGGAGGATGGGCATGCTTTTAAAGAACTGTTCCTTTAACAGCTCTTTGATTGAGCAAGAGACTTTATCAGAAAGAAGGGATTTTTCTCAATTTGGAAGAGATTGGAGACAATGCAATAGTAAAACAAAGAGTTAAGATACTGGGAGGATGAAAACTGGGCAAGGAAGAAGCAACTGAAAGTGACATATGAGATGCATTTGTTTAAAAAAGGTGCACTCAACCTATATGACCTTCAGAACAACAGAAAAAGCAGGTAGACAGGCTACAGATAAGTCAGCAAGTGAGGAGCTATGGAAAACTCTCAAGGGACACAAAGAAAAGAAATTAAAGTAGAATAAACTACTTTTCTGTGTTTCTAAGACACCTGATGGTTGGAAGTTAACAAACAAGGTAAGGAAAGATTCCTGTTTCTCTTACTGCCCTAAACAGGAAAGGCAGCAGAGAAAAAGACAATCAGACAGGAAAAAGAGGGGAGAATGAAACAAACTGAGGTTATGCAGCTGGGTAGGGAAACAGACATTTCAAGTGATAAATAAATGCAGTCTCCACATGCGCTACATAGCTGTACTTGCTTATAATGTGGGAGCTTTTTTCTTCTGGTACAAAGAGCTAGAAACCACTGTACAGTCATGTAAGTGCCCTAACATGGTGTAAAATCTGTGGGTTTAAAAATATATTCCCTATTTAGCCCCTCTAATTGGCAAATCATCCTTATTTATAAACTGTTTTTCTCTTATTTGTATTAATTCCCTTCAGGCTGGTGCTTCTTAATGTTTGGTGGTTCCACTCAGTGATAAAGGTGAGCTCTTACTAAGAACTTAACAAACATCAGTTATTTTCCCAAAATCTCTTTTCTTTGAAAAACCTCCAATCAAAAGTCCCACCTATCTGCCAAAGTCTCTCTGTTTCCCAGTGCTAAATGAGAAAAGACTAACAGGAAGAACAGTTTTCTATGGGACTGCCAGTGATGTTACTGTGGTTACTGGTAAAGTTGTAGCCACAATGGGCTTTGTTATTTGTCCTCTTGGTGCACATGCTTACTATGCCAACATTACAAAATATCCTGCCCAACACAGACAGGAAAAAACAATTATCCTGAGGTAAATTTACTGCATACTCTTTGTAGGATCCTAGGATGATGTTGTAAAGTCCAGATTATGGAACCAGTGATAGTTCACTGATGTGCACAATTCCACAACCTGTGGAATGATTCATATACTGATGTGTCTTAGGCTGTCTGCAGGTGGCCTGTTGCATACCACGTTAATATCGGCATGGATCAGTCGCAGCTCCTCCACATGGGCCATCTTCTCTTGCAGCAGCAGGTCCATTTCCTGTTTGTATTCTTTCAGGTGCCTCTCCTCAGACTCCAGGGCTTCAAATTCTGCTTTCAGTCGTGCCTTTATTTTTTCCATCTGCAAAGTCTTATTCCTGATCCCAGTGAAAATTAAAAATACAGAGAGAGAATAGTAAGTCACTGCAACATATTTTTGTGTCACTTTCTGTGTGAATAGATGGAAGAAGGTAATAGCAATAATAGATAAGGGAGAGACTAAATGAGTCTGATAAAGGATGAGGTGCAATGAGAGAACTGAATTCTAATCCCAGCTCTTTCACCAAGCTTTTCTGTGCTACGAGAGTTCCTATACTGAATTATGAAGTTAATGTTGTTAGACTTTAACAGTTACTGTAGATTCAGAAAATCTGTACCAATAGAGTTTTGTTGCATCATTTAACTTGGATTAAACCCTAGCTCTATAATAGAAAAATCCAGAAAATCTAGGAGGTTTAGCATAGGATTCTGAGAAATGTAAAATGAATAGGAGGTGATGATACTGTCATATACACTGATTAAAACAATGTGGACAGTAATTTGAACGGATAAAATACTAACTTCAACTTCAAATTAAAGAAAGTTCCAGAGCAATGACATATCGGAATAGTAAAAACTCAAATGATGCTGGCCATCAACTTGCAAGTAACTCTGCATTCTCTTGGTTCTTTGCTGAGATTTAATACTTGTCACATATTCATAAAGGTTTCTGTCCATATACTGCATTCTGATTTTTTTTTCAATCCCAAATTCCACAGCAAAAATGTTTAGACACTCAGTCCTTATCTCTCTCTTCAAAGCTAATAATCAAAAGAGTGTGAGTTTCCGTCATCAGACAGTTTTAAGCCTCAGAACAACCTAACTGCTGTTGTGATTCAACACTCTTCCAAGCTATTGAAAAGAACAAACTAACTGTTCTTGTTCCTGCAATTTAGTTAATGAAGAGGCCTTAGTTAATTTTCCTATCCTGGAAGCTGGAATATGATACTAGGTAACCAATGTGTCAACAACACTTAAATGTTTCTAACAAGAGGCTGGAATATCACTTTTCAGGCATGTAATCAAGAGTTCCAGGACTCTTTGCTTTATCTTGTGTGAAACAAAAAAAGAATGTAGCATTTCTTTTTAGTCACCTAACACCTAGTACAAATCGATCCATATTGGTTTCTGAGTGCACTACTGAGTAACACAGTAGGCTTCCTACAGGCATGATGTAAGAGGGGACTGGGGAAGAAGAGGTTTGCATTTGTATTTAAATATCCTATTTCTATCCCAATGCAAAGTGGAGTAAGTTTGATTCAAATTCACCATAAGCTGCAAGGCTGACTATAGAATGCAGTCTGTCGATTATAGGAAACTGCCCGTCAGATTAGCAATGAAATCCCAGAACAGAGATTGTGGAACAGGGTGTGTGACTCCCCTTCCCACTAGGCTCAGGCTTGCTCCCATTGAAGCAACCAACACAGTTCTGACGTTTTGGAAGCAGAAGACAGAGTCCCCTGGAGGGAGGTGGTCTATCACCTTTTTCTAGGAAAGGGGATTTCTAAACCTCTTTGGGGCGTTTTTTCCCTTTACAAACTGTTTCCATACCCAGTCCGCAAAGGCTCGCTCTGAAACTGCTCCTACACCACTGAGGAATGGATGGCTTGTCTCAATGTTATTCTATATCATACTTTTAAGAATAGGAGAAAATATATATATATCCCGGGTCTTAACAGAGTCACTGTTTTCTCTCACTCCAACCAAAATTCCCAAGGAAATTTAAAATCTAGCCTGAGGACTCTTCTTTAATATGGCAGATGTCTCTGTAGATTTTATTCTTGCTTTCATTTTACCAGTGCTCACCATCTGTTACCCACCCCTCTTGAGGAGGCTCTGACATTGTGCCTGTGAATCCTCCTCTCAGTGCCCCCGTTTCTGTTTCCAAATCGGTCTTTCTGAGTTCAGTATCTGCCTATGCACCTAGTTTTGGTAACCTTTTCCCGAGCACGTGAGACATCACTGGCAATAATTAATTTACACCATTTGCTGAAGAGCATGACAGAAAGCAGAGTCAGTCTCTGGGACATCTAATTATGGCTGTCTATTCCAAGTATTATAGCTAGTAATGTGACCAGGGTTCCTCCCTCTCTCACTTCAGGAGTTTATAAAGCTGCAAGAGATAAAAACAGTATCAAAATAAATTCTCTGATATGTATTCAGAAATGGGCTACCTGGTAGGGATAATATGAATGACTGAGATTTAAAAGGGAACAGTTAAAAAATTGAAGATCAGAGGGACTGCTGCTTGTTTCCCTAGAACAAAATAAGACCAAATTCTGCTTTGCATTTACTTCAGAAATAATATTAACAGTACAGTTCTTTCCTCAATATAAATAAGTTGTAGGAGATACGGATTACTATTCCCAGTCATGGCAACCCGTGAAATAGAAATACCAGACCAAAGGTAGATACAGAAGAAGCCAGTGACAAATAAGGTCACATCAGAGGTCACCAAGATACATTTACAGATATTGTGGAAGACATACTTAAAACCAAATTTGATAACATTCACTTGGTGAGTATGATTATTATGTCTGTACTGTAGCTCACCACAGAGTTCACCTTGTTTCATACAGTATGTTTATTACAGAAAACACGAACTGCATACCTGTGAGCATACATTTATCTTAAAAGGTACACAGTCATTCCAGTTCTGAAAAGTCTGTATTTCACCATTAGAGTAAAAAATAGCTAATGGAATAATAAGTCAACTAATAAAAGTTTTGTGAGTGAAGTGTGTAGCTACAACATTGTAATCTTTAATGTCCTTGAAGATGTTGTGTGATTTACTATACAATGGCATATACTAGTCTGAATGTAAATATTTGACTTAAACCAGTAAAATAGATCCTTTCTGCCTTCCATTTAAAATGTGGCAATATCACACTAAAAAGTACCATCCAACCATCTACCCCTATTTTCATCATGTCTCATTTTCCCCATTTACTTAAAACATTTATTTATGGCAGCTTCAATTACTGAAACTCGGAGTATTTGTCACAAATTTCTTCCATTTCCTCTCTTGTGTTTGTGGCATGCATTCACCTAAGACAATGGAAATAGATCAGTTTCCTCACTGTTACTAGTGAGGCCATGCTCTGCCAAGTTGCTACAACAAATGAGTTGCAGGGGATTGCTTCAGTCCAAATGATGAGCTTTTGATATCAGGAAAGGAAAAGTGCACACAAATTAGAACTCTTCCTCTTAGTATCAGGCAACATGCAGTAATGTTTTAAAACAGAAACCGTAAGTGTGATTCCTAGACTGCCTAATGAATTCTACTCTCATATTCTTTTTTCTTCTGTTGAAGTTCTTACACTGACAGTAGCCACTCAGCATGCCTCAATAGGGCATTAAGCAGTTAAATTAGCATCCATCATCAATAAGTTCACTCTCATTCTGTTTTATCTCCTCCCAGTCAGAACACTGAGGTCCAGTCTTTAGGTATTTCCTTAATTTTAAAACTGGGGTTGTTTCTGTGGAACTACTTATTGCATATAAATAAGCATGTGCAGATATGTTTGGTTTGTGGGAATATACATACGTTTACTGACAGCAGTATTCCATTGACTACAGATTATATGTATGTATCTATAGATACAGATATGAATCTAGATGCAGGTCTTCAAAATCAGATTCCAGAATCCCTTCAAAAACTCAGCTGAGCTGCCTTTAATAAGTGATAGAGATCAACTACAGAAATGGGCAATTTCTTTGATTTTGATTGTGAGGACTTTTTTCCTCTCTGGCTGTAGAATAATACATGGAATGTGGATTAAAATATAGCCTGCCAAATCTGTCAAAGGTGTGTCTATAAACATAAGTAATCCTCATGTTTATTTTGAAGGAAATTCTTCATAGAATGCAAGCTCCTTTTAAAAGATTTGGTGACAAAAAATAGTTTTATTTCATCGGATTTTGTTAAAGGCGACTTAAAAATTGACATAAATGTTGCAAGTAGGATTGACTTTTTGAAGTTGTTGTTTTTTTTAATTTGAAATATATCCAAGCAACTTTCTTGATACTTCATTGTACACTAAAGCTAGTAATGTCACTTTTACAGTACTGTCCTGGTTTTGGCTGGGATGGAGTTAATTTTCTTCCCAGTAGCTGCTGTGTTTTGGATTTAGTATGTGAAGAATGTTGATAACACACTGGTGGTGTTAGTTTCTCCTGAGAGATCAAGGACTTTTTTTCAGCTCCCTAAATTTTACTAATGTGCAGGTACATGAAGCTGGGAGGAGTATAGTCAGTACAGTTGACTCAAACTGGCCAAAAGAAGTATTCTATACCATAGACATTATGCTCAGTGGGGGTTGACCAGTGGGCAGAAATTCAGAAATCACTGTTCCGAGATTGCTGCTCAAGATCATTCTGGGATTGGTTTCAGTTTTGCTCTGTGATCGCTGCTGAGGGACTGACTGGGCATCAGTCGGCGGCTGGTGAGCAGTTGCATCACTTGTTTTTCTTGGGTTTTGCTTCTCTCTTTCATTATGTCATTATTATTATTGTTGTTGTTGTTATATTTTTCTTCAGTCATTATCTCAACCCACAAGTTTTCTTACTTTTACCCTTCTAATTCTCTCCGTCATCTCACTGGGGAGGGGGAGCGAATGGCTGTGCAGTCCTTAGCTGACAACTGGGATTAAACCATGACAAGCACCTTATGCCACAAACTAATAGCAAAAATGTCTTAATTACAGTATATATATCACCCTTGAATTTATTATCAGAAAACTGAATGCACCATAAATTTCCACATATGGGATACCACTCTCAATGAAAAGAAAATTTAATGAGGTATTTAAATTAAGTGTTATGAAAATTGGACCACAAACTATAGTAAGCCATATTCAGATCTGTATTTTAAAACAGAGCTTGCCTAACAGTTGAGTAGAAAAGCACTGTTCTTACTCTGCAAAGTATGTCTTGTCCCATCTCTTTCTGCAAATAATTTTGGGATGCTAGACACACAAATATTTGTGCTTGATCTTTGTTCACCTTTCTGCTGTTGTGTGAAGAAGGCCAAGGCCCATACACTGCTGCCTCATTCACCTCTTCCATGGGTAAAATGTGCTGCTTAGCCAGCCGAAGGCTCTGTGACCACCTGCACCCGCTGCCGGTGGCAGCGCCTTTGTCCCCTACCCTCTCTCCCCAAAACACTTATCACTCTGGGGTTACCCACTGTCAGCATGCCTGGCACCTCACATCCAAAAGCACTGCCCTCACTTTCTTTGTAACATGTTTTGGCTTTTGGATGCATGAATCCCGACTAAATGTAGACAGCTCAGGCCTTGTGAAAGGCCAAAGAGTGAAAATGCCCTACCTAAAGCTAAGAGAAAGGCACACGCCCGGTGTGGGCGCAGGCAGTGCCGTGCCCTGCTGGTTTATTTCCGAGCCGCCTGTTTCCGCGCAGCCGGCGGTTCGTACGCCCCGTGGCCGTCCCGGCTGCGTGGCCTGGCGCGGAGCCGCGGAGGGAGCCGGCCGCAGGTCCGCCAGGGGGCGGCAGCACCCGCCGCGTGCGCGCCTTTCCCCATCCGCCCCGGCGCTGCCCTGCCCGCCGCCGAGGGTGGGCGGGGAGCGGAGCCTCCGCCGGGCCTCCTCGCCGTCCCGCCGCCGGCGGGAGGGCCGGGCAGAGAGAAGGCAGCCGAGCGCGGGCTGCTTCGCCGGCTCGGCTGCTCCCTTCTCGTGACACGCGCCCGCGTTCCACGCTCCCCCGCAGGCCACCGCCCAGCGCGAAGCTGAACCGGACCCCGGCACTGACCGCCCGGGCGGGCTAGCCACCCTGGCAGCGGGGCAGCCCCGTGCTCCCCCGCCGCCCGGCCCGGCCGCGCTTGGCGTACCCGCGCCTTGCTGGGGCGCCTGTCCGCGCCGTTTGCGGGGCACGCCCGTCCCCGGCGGTCCGTGTGATATCATCCACTGCTTTTCGTGCTATCCTCTTCCTTTCCCAGACTGTCAAGGCTCCCTCCGGGGAGTGAGCGGGCCAAAATAAGACATTTACGACAGAGAGCCTCAGGGATAAGGAGTAATAATTCAGAGGGCTTAAAAAAACCCATCCGCAGCCCGACACCACTCCCCCAGCTGCGTGGGGCTGCTGCGTCCTTCCCACCCGCGCACTCTTCCTTCTCGCGCATCACTCGGCGCCAGTTCTCGGCCAACGCGCGCCCATTGCCGCCCTTCACTGCGCATTCCAGCAGCGCTTCCCAGCAGCGGATGCTCCTTCTCTACTTAGAAAAATGCATTTTCAGCCTTAAACATAAAGCCCTGCGGTGGTCTTTCTGCCCTCACTAGCACAGTAGCTACTTTGGGATCGATGCAACTCCTCTGCTCCCCCAAGGAGAAAGCAGCTTCACGTAACTGATGTGGCACAAAGCAAACATACCTGATTTCCTTGATGCTCTCGAGTTTGCACATAATTTCTTGCTCATCTGCCATGCTCTTCACTCCCGATTTAAACCTCCCGTGAGATGTACACAATGTCAGGGAAAAAAAAAAAAGAAAAAACATACAATAGACACAATGTAGTCACCCCCTCCTAGCATATGGTCTCTGAGCCTGTGCGGTAGGCTCGCGTGGGAGCTGTGGGACTTAGAGTCCGGCTTCCCATTGCTGCCTAGGCAGACAGGCAGCAGAGCGACTACAACACCCATAAGGCAGAGCGGAGCCTTCCTGCCCTTCTTCCTGCAACTATATTGTAAATCAATTTGTCATACCTCATTATGTCAAAGGTTGCTACGAGTGCAAAAAGAGCAGAAGGTTTTCTCTTGAGATCTGTGCGATGTTTAGCATTTCGTTAAAATTATCAACTACGCACTAAGACTGTTGAATGAGTTGATTTAAAACTTTTTTTTTTGACACAAAGGCACGCTGTAGCCATTGTTACTACCGTGCTGCAGTCTGCTAGATGCTCTCAGTGATGTGACTGTTCAGAAAATATGTATTTTGTTCTTTAGGTTTTTCTTTTCTTTCTTTCTTTCTTTTTTTTTTTTTTTTAATTTCTGCTACTATACATAGCACTTTTAACTATGGAAAAGAAAACCAGAATGCAAATAAAACTGTTAGATTGAGGAAGGTGGCCACTTGTCTTTCTATGGATATTCTAGCCAAGAATATCAGAGCACTTCACAGAGACTGATTAATAGACTCTCAGTCTTTCCTCAGCCAGGTAATTATTTTCCTTTGGCTTCTGTAATGTACTAAGCACTATGTTTTAAGTTATGAAGATAACAGCTATACCTCAACAGTTTGAAAGGTCTCTTCCAGGATCTGTCCTAAGGGATCCACAATGTAAATTCATGATCCTTCACCCATATACTCAAGCATTTACCCTGGGATTTACCAGCTCTGATGATCATGCTGGGCTGAAGGGTCAGTACATTAGAATGAATGTTAAGCTCAAGGTCTAGACAGGCAGTAGGGAAATCAGATTCTGCAAACATAAACTTTTGTGTTTTACAAATGTACAAGCAGCAGTACTATAGTGTTATTGAATATAGCGGACTGCTCATCAGTCAGTGGTGTGAGGCTGATGAGAACAGGGCAATTATTCTGGAATATATTGCATAAATGTTATGTGGAAGCCACTGGAAGTACTTAACCTTTACTCAGCACTGAAAAGGTGAAAAAATGGACAGAATGCAGAAGAGAGCAATGAAAATTGTAAGAGTTTTGGGGAACAGGAAAGAGATGAGTGCAAGACCGTGGTCAAATTTACATAACATGGTAGATCTGCTTGAGTTAGAGCTTATGGTCATAGAACTGAATGTCTTGCAACTTGAGCCAGTTGCACCTACAGTTGCAAACTAAAGGGCAAGTGGTCTCCCTCATGTATGAATATATGTGCCTGGAAAGCTAGCAAGAGTATGAGGTAAAAGCAGACAGTGTCAGCCATTGGGGTGTTGTGCTCTGGCTCTAGCACTATAACAATAATAGTCTTTCCAGGTGAAAAAGGTATTAGAAGAGCCATCATAGAAAATAATCTACTAGGTCAGTTGAGAGAGAAGTCTAAAAAGTAATCTACTTAATGAGCAATACAGAAAGTTTAGGACAGATTTCAGTAAAATGTCCGACTACAGTGCTTCACTAGAAAAGGATATCTGGGAGGTGGAGGAGTCTCCATATTGCTTTTAAGAACTACTTAGATAAAGGTGTCTCCATACTGATCCAAATGCTGCAGATCCTTGCTTTGAGGTAGGGATTTTGACCCGATCAGCACTGAGTTACCCTTACAAATGTGGCATATACCCTGCCACTACAATGACCTGCTCCTGCTTCTTTAGTGACCTCAACATGGCCATGGGCCTGGGGACTGAATGAGCTGGCACACATAAGCATGGATTTAAGTGTCTATATTAGGTTCTCAAGTCAGAGAGTACACTCTTCAGAGGGCTGAAAAATGAAAGAATGTGTCCTGGAAGAAAGGACCTCTCATCAGGAGTTGCTGAGAATGAAAATGGGTAGGCAACTAGGAGGGTTTGTCTGGAGAAGGGATGAGGCCTGAGACTGGAGTGGCAGCGGGGAGGAAGGCAGGCAACAGATCTGAAAATAAAGCTAATTTGGAATTTTTGTTTATCCAGGGCTTCAAATGGGTAACTCCTGGTTATCTGTAAATATTTCTACTCCTGCTCATTTATTTTAAATAAACTGAGGTGCGTTCTCAATCAGTTGCTGATGCATTTGTATGAAATATTGTCCAGAACTTTCCTAAGTGTCATGATGAGGAATCACAGAGTCTTCTGTTGTGCACTCATCTGAGATAAAACTAAAATTACAATAAAAATATCACTTGCTACATTTGGAAATTATATGCATAGTCTGAAACAAGTACAGAAAACCTACAGAGAAACCAGGCACACAGGCTAACGTTCCCTCTGCCTCCTCTTGAGTTCTTGTCAAGAAGGAAGAAAAGGCTTAAATTCCTGAATTCTGATACCAGGCCAGTCTTCAAACAACTTTTGCTAGTATATATCTTCTCTGCCCTGCCCTACTTGCCTAATGATGATGTTTAAGCCAACCTTTTTTAAGTAAGGCAGCAAATGTTTATCAGTGGGATTTTCTTTTTCCTACATAAATTATACTGAGTGATCAATGTAATGTAACGTGGATCAGACTGTGTCCCAGGCAGTGTGAGAAGCTGAAACTCCCCAGAGGTGCAGTTTGCCCTTCTTTTCTGCATTCACTGATCAGTGGAAACAAATGATCCAGGAAATCAGGTCAGTCATAAAAACTCTCCAACACTCAAGGATGATATCAGAACCAATGACTGCAGCTTTCTGCTCATTTTTTCCTGATATTAATAGCCTTAGTAATCTTTTAAAATGCTTTTAATTCCTAAATAAGTAAAAGGGAATTTGGAATTAATGCAGACTCCAGTATCAGACCCCCATTTATTTTAAAAATTGAGTAATTTAATAGCAAAAGTTATTAATTTTGATTAAGCACCAATAAGCAGAATCGTTGGGTTTTTTTCCCCCTTTGATTTACCTGTGTTCTCCAACCTGCTCTTTACTATTCTTTTGTTCACTGTGGCAGTTTGTTTTCTCTAAGTGCTTTTACTGCTGCTTCTGTTTACTACTGTTGTCCCTTGTGCTGCTTCAGAGCAGGGGCTCCGGTAATAAAAATTTGCATGAAGTTATGAAGCCAACATAAATCTCAGAAACGAATACCATGTATTACTGCAATACTGAACTCACATGGCCTAGGTAAAATAGCTGGTTCTGAGCTAAAAATTGATCTTGGAAACTCTTCACATGCCATAGTCTCCAGCAATTCACATGGAAGATTTGTGCAGTATAATGGACTCAAGGTGTTGGGAATCACCCTTACCAATTTTCTACCTTTTTTTTTTTTTTTTTTTTTTTCCCAGGGAAGTTGTAAACTGAAGTTGTAGAGAGGTTTGGATGAGGATGCTGGAGTTGGAAGAAAAAAAAAGGCAGAAAACAGGCTTCAGAGTGGAGCTGCTGTGATTAAGGTTTGTCCTCAGTCTGAGGCAGAGAATTTTTTAATCAATGGAGTAAACAGCCCCAAACTGAGATTCCTAAATAGCCACAGTTAGGGAAAATAGCTGAATTGACTTTTTTATGTCCCGCCTTTCACTCTCTTTTATCTTAACCATAATAAAGGTAAATCCCTTGATGGATTGCTTTTGACCAGCCACTGAAGCACCTGGGTTGATTCAAGATGTGAAGCAAGCCACATTCTCTCAAGGATTAATAGTGAATAATTTGATTACTTTTTAAAACTTCATTGGTAAATTGGTATTTGTACTTTGAGAAATGGTTTTCATGAGAGTAGAGGCTCTGAGACCATGTGAGTTGTAGATAATTGGTGTCTCTGAAGAATGAGATCTTCCCTGTCATGAATTTTATCACGTTAGCGTCTACAGTCTTAAGCTATGGAGCAGGATCCCTTCATAATTAGCACTGTAGAAATCCAAGGACAAAAGCTGGTAGTTCCTATTCCAAATAATTTACTTAAATACAAGGCAAGAAATAAGAAGATAGAATGAAGAAAAGAAGATCAGAGCACTGTACATCACGAGAAGCAGTGGCTGAGGTTCACCTGACGCCTGAGCAAGTGGCAGTAGTGATCAAATATTTCCCCTCAGACAAAAGATTGTTAGTGTTGATAATCTATTTATCGCTGATTATAATTAATAATCAATAAAGAGAGTTAAAAACTCAGAGATGACTTGCACAAAACATCTATCTTCTTTTTCTAACAATTCCATTAGACAATAAATTAAGAAGTAAATTGAAGGTTTCAAGCATTATAAGAATTATTTCAGTGTCTTTTACGAATCTTCAAGTAATGATTTTGAGGATTTATCTGTATTATACAAATCCAGTTTTTGCAAATGCACCCTTGCTGGCATTGCAGAAGATGTGTTTCTGGAATAGATAACTGAATAAACAGCAGTTGTGAATGGGGAGATGTTTTAATTATTTTCTGCATGATTTAAGGACTTTTCCCAAAGATGTCGTGTTCTTCAATAAAAGAAAGAAGAATATGAAGGGAAACAGTGATAGGCATCAGCATCCTCTTCATCATCTCACAGCTTTTCCAAAGAAATTAGAACATGCAAGGTCTGATCCTGTTTTGAGTCAATTGCAAACTCTTGCTGCCTTAAAAATTGAAGACTGTAGGATTGAGCCGTAAGTGAGCTACGTGCTCAAAGAGGGCAGGTTTCTTTGATGCATGATTTAAACAGATGAACTAATTGATTTGAGGGGGTAGGAGACAAGTTAGCTACAGTGAGACAGTGAATCTTGTTGCTAAGACACTGAGGGAGTGAGAGCGGGCAGGGTGAGGATATGAGAGGAAGAGAGGGAAAGTCCCCTCTAACAGGAATGATAAGAATCCCAGCCAACATTTGCAATGTTTATCCTATCTTTTATTTGTGATTTTGCAGGCTAAACTAAAAGGTCGAAGTCAGAAAATGAAAAGGCAGATGTTCAGCTTCTGACTTACTCTGCTTTGAATGACACAGAGAAAAACACTTCACAAAGTGTTATAAAATATTTGGAAGTTCCCAGACAGGAAGTGAGCCTACCCACAAGCATTAACAATAATTTTTCTCTACATGTTTAAAAAAAGGACAGAAAATACATCTACATATTTCAAAGTACTTCAAAGTGGTCACAAAGTTTGATACTTACAGTGTATTATAATGATTTAGGAATACTTTTAATGATATAATACACATGTAGGGATGCTTTTAATGTTATATGAGCAATAGCTGAAGCACAATTCCTGTCACCTTTCTTCCTTACGTCTGGAATAGAATCTTCCATTCCACTTCTGCATTGCTAAAATCCAGATCACTTATCAGTTTGGGCTGTTCTTGTTTTAATAGAGAGGATAGAGGCTTTCTTTACACAATGAGCCACATGGAGAAGATGAGGGTCAACAGGTACAAGTTGCATCAGGAGAGTTTTCATCTTGATGTGAGAAAGACTTTTTTTACAGTAAGAACAGTAATTCAGTGTAACAGCCTCCCCAGGAATGTGGTACAGTCCCCATCACTGGAGGTTTTCAAGATGCAATTAGAGAGGGTGCTAGGTAATGTCATCTAGGCTCCCTTCCCCAAGAAAATTTGGACCAGATGATATTTTGAGGTCACTTCTGACCTGGGCTACTCTGTGATTCTAATACTTCACCCATTGTATTGCCTTTGCATGGCAAGGTTTTGGTATTAGAGGGGCTGCAGCGGTGGCTCCTGTAAGATGCCAGAAGAATCTGGCAGTCTGAGGTAGCTAGTTCCAGCTAGCTCTGAGACAGGCCTGCCACTGGCCAAAGCTGAGTCAATCAGTGATGGTGGTAGTGCCTCTGGGATAACATATTTAAGAAGGGGTAAAAACTGCTGCGCAACAACAGCCAGAAGAGAGGAGTGAGAATACGTGTGAGAAACAAGTCTACAGACAGCAAGGTCAGTGAAGAAAGAGAGGGATGAGGTTTCGAAGATGTCGCTGCTCCTTGCAGAGGGGTTGGACTAGATGACCTTTGAAGGTCCCTTCCAACCCTAACTATTCTATGATTCTATGATTCTCTAGCGCTGAAGCAGAGATTCCTCCGCAGCCCATGGAGCAGACTATGGTGAAGCAGGCTGTCCCCCTGCAGCCCATGGAGGCCCAGGGAGGAACAGAGATCCACCTGCAGCCTGTGGAGGACCTCATGCTGGAGCAGATGCATGCATCCTGAAGGAAGCTTTGGACAGCAGGACTAGATGATCAGCAAGTCCAGAGGCAGGGCACGAGGATGATCAGAGGCCTGGAGCACCTCTCCTATGAGGTCAGCCTGAGAGAGTTGGAGCTGTTCAGTCTGGAGAAGAGAAGGCTCCAGGGAGACCTGATAGTGTCCTTCCAGTGCCTAAAGGGGACTTTTAGGAAAGATGGGGAGAAACTTTTCAGCAGGGCCTGTTGTGACAGGACAAGGGGTAATGGTTTTAAAATAGAAGGAGGTAGATTCAGAGTAGACATCAGGAAAAAAAATTTTTACACTGAAGGTGGTGGAACTCTGGAACAGGTTGTGCAGAGAGGTGGTGGATGCCCCATCCCTGGAAACATTCCAGGCCAGGTTGGCCGGGGCTGTGAGCAACCTGATCTGGTTGGAGATGTCCCTGCTCCTTGCAGGGAGGTTGGACTAGATGGCCTTTAAAGGTCCCTTCCAACCCTAACTATTATATGACTCTATGATTGTAGATGTTATGGAAATTACACATGCCAGCCACCATAACAGGGTTCAATTCTAGGTTTCCGCGTAAGCTTTATGAAAGTACTTTTTATTAATAGTGCTACAGCTCGAGCTGGGTGCCTCTGAAGAGGGACCCCAAACAAAGAAATCCCTGGGCAATTGTACCCTTACAACCTAATTTCCCCACTCCTCGCGCGATAGTTCAGACCAATAGTAATATTAAGATCTGGGGTCTTCTATTAAGCAATGTTGTCAAACGTAAACATCAGAAAATGGATGAGTCAAAATGGTGCATCCTAAGTTGTGAAATTTGCTTTACATTCTCAAGTTTTTAACATGGAAATACCTTCTTTCTGTATACCATTGGGTTTTTGAGCCTTCAAAATGTACTCAAGTCACATTTGCAAAACTTTCTCTTACAGCTGGGCCACCCCAATTGTACTGGCCTATTTCCTATTTTAAGGGAAAGCTGATAGCGGTTTCAGGAAGCTTTGGAAAGCTGAAGGCAGTCACCAGCAACACTGAGACTGGTAGGAGGTAACTGCACACTAGCCCTGAGATCTTAAGAGCATCTAGTCTTTAAATGCCAAATTTATGCAAAGCCTGAAGTATTTGCAATTTTTTTTTTTTAATCCTTCAATATATACTGTGTATAAGCTCCCATTAGTATCCTAGTGAGCTAAAGGTTTAAGTAGCTGCCTATGTTAATCTTGGCCCAAATGTATCTTAATTCAGTCACGTACTCTGTGCCATCTCCTATTCCTGCAACCTGCAAAACTGGGAAAACATCGTGTTTTCACCAATACTGCCCGCCATGCCTCTGCCCTCCCTGATCCTCCCCACCCTGTTTCAGAAAGGGGGTTAGATGTCCCAGGGGCAAAGGGAAACGGCCTCCCTCTTCCTAATCTTTTCTGGAACCCGAGCATACAAGGCACCTTACCACTTGTTTCCAAGAAACGGTGCTCTTACATGGTAAGACGTTGGTTATAAGCAAGAAAATACATTAACAGCGGGCTTATTTCAAACATGGCCCCGGAAAGCACCAGCAGGCATCCCCTGAGCGCGCCCGGTCGCGCGCGCGCGCATGCTCGCGATCCAGCTAGGGCGCGCAGCTGCCGCCGGCGCGGCCCCGGCCCCCGCACGCGCACACTGCCCAGGGGGCGGGGAGAGGGGAACGCGCCTGCACCGCCCCCGCTCCAAGTGCAGGGGGGCGGGTGGCGCGTGCGCCGCCTTTGGGAGTGCGCGGGGATCCGGATGCCTGCAGTAGCGAGGGCTGGGCGCGGTTGCTAGGCGACGGCGCCCGGGCAGCGGCGTTGGCCTGGCTGAGGCGGAGGCAGGGATGAGGCGGAGGCAGCGGCCCCCGGGCTCTCGCCGGTGCTGAGCCCCCCTCCCGCGCCTTGCCTCTCCCTTCTCCATCCCGTCCCGCCCTGGCTTCGTTCCTCCATCGCCCCTCGCTCTGGCCTGCCCTTCCCCCTCCATGCGGTGGGAGCGGCCGGAGTCGGGCCCGTGCCGCGGCCGCGCCGAGCCCCACCGTCCTCGCCTCTCCGCAGCCAGACCTCGCAGGGACCCGCGGACGGCGTCTGCAGCGACAACAACGGGTGAGGCCCCTGCTGGGGAAAGAGAGGCGATGAGGGGTGGCCGGGGGCGGGGGCGCCAGCGCAGCGCCCCGGCGATGGCGGAGCCCGAGCCCCCTCCTCCCCGGCGGCGCGGCGGAGGTGGGCTGCGTGCTGGCGGAGGCCGGTAGCACGCCCCCTGCCGCCCCGCCAGGCGGTCTCCGGGCGCGGCAGCCGTGGAGGCGCGGCCTTCTGCCACCCCCCGGCCTGCCGCCGCCGCCCCTCCCGGCCGCGCTGCTGCCCCGGGGGTGCCCCCGCCGCCCTGCGCGCACGGGGAGGCGCGGGACGAGGGGCGGCTGCTCGGCCTGGCGTCTCCCGCCCCGCACCGCAGCGGCTGTCCCTGGCGCGCGGCGGGCCGCCCCGCGTCAGGTGCTGCCTGGGCCAGGGGGCAGGGGACCTTCCTGGGGACCTGGCGCTGTTCTTGCGGGTGCCTGCGGCAGCGTGCCTGGAGTCCGGGAGGCGGTTGCGGCAGGGCGTTTGAAATGGCCTGGGCAGCTGGGTACGGAATCGGGAAATTCGACTGGTTTAATTTGGTAATTATAAGGAGGGAATGCGAAGGCCGCGTTAGCACGCTGTTTAGGAAGATGATGAGTGTCTGAACGTCAAAAGGGTAGCAAGAAACTTGCACTAGCGAAAGCAAGGTGGTGAAATAAGGAAATTACTTTTGTAGACGGTGGCTGATGATCACTACTTGCATCCTTCCATTTTCCTTTATAGTGCAAATACGAATTAGGAACTGGTCACTTACATACATGACATCGGAGGTATTTTTTTTTCTAATCGGTTCGTTTTAAAATGCTATTTTTCATAGCTGTCTGCTTTTCCTAATTGTCATTTAATCCTTTGAAGATTATATTTCACAAGACCTGTGTATTTCCTTCACGAGTTAGCAAACAGTAAAATTTAATCAAAAGCTATTCCGTATCTTCTTAAGTTGGTAAATATGGATCTAAATTAGTTTGGGTTTATTGAAATATATGTGATGCAGGTTTGTTTTGTTTTGTTTTGTTTTGTTTTTTCATCTTGCAGTGTGTTTCAGTGATTTGCATGTATTGTGCATATTGGGAAGCAGGAATAGAAAGAAAATTAAAATACTGGTCATTCATGAACTTCTATTATGCATCTCAGTAGTTCTGAGTGCTTGGGAGTCTGCAGCATTCTGGACCAAGCATGATTTCTTATGCTTGGTATGTTTCCTTATTGAAATGGATGTGTCTGTCAAGTAGTCATTTTTGTATAGGAGGTATCCGTTATTAGTGAGATACATTTTTTGTCTGTCAGATGTTACAGATGGACTGTAGTATGTAGACCTGAAAGGTGTATTTCACAAGTGTAGCTAATGTAGTTTATAAATTATCTTTGTTTCTTGTTGGAAAAATGGGTTAGTGGGAATGTCAAGGTCACCCTGATATTTAGAACAATTTCTAAATTGAAATATATATTTTTTTGCTTCACTGTCATATGCTACTTTATATGCAAATGAATTAGTAAAAAAACTAAATTCTTACTGTCAGCTGCTGTGAATGAGGTAAGTTCTGGCTTTCTGTTCTTTGAACTTTCCAATGCAAATTATTCCATTGTAGATATCTTCTGGTTTTGACTTTCCTAGCCACTTTACAGTTTGCAACTGAAATGTCATTTTGATAAGCACTTACAATTCTTCTATAGATCTGTGAATAATAGAAATAAAACAAATAGCTTCTGTCACTTGCACTTTGTTACTGTTTACATCAAGAGCAGAGGCACTGGAGCTTTTAGGAATAAGGAAGTCAGCAGGTAAGTTCAGTTATGGAAGCAAGGCTTGGAAAGGTGAACAAATGTAATTTATAAACTCAGAAGAGGTTTCCACGTGTTGCTACGTTGTAGATTAATTTGATATATTGATTTATTCATCTCGTAATGTAAAAAGAAGTATAAATGGCTGTAACGCTGCCTAGACCTCACACACATTCCTGAGAATGTTACCATCTTTTGATCATGGAATCTGCTACACATAAAGGGCTCTGAAGAGCTGTGTGTACATGGGTGGACAAATATATATCTTTATATAGATGAATTTAGATTTTTTTTTTTTTTCCTAAGTTTATTGTACAAAGCTATTTTTTTTTTTTTTTTTT
>WHYT01012374.1:0-37381 GCA_009806455.1 Tetrax tetrax | reverse complement strand
CATTTTTTGACTGGGATATTGCATCGCCCGTTTCGGCTCAGGGTAACAAGCACAATAGTACATCAAATTATTAAATCTACAAAAACTGGAAAGACTATATTTCTTAGGCTATCCTAAGGGTTCACGGGTTAAAATATTGACATTTTACATACCAACAAAGGATTGTGCAACTGCATACAAGGCCTGGGGGGGCCAGGGCAAGAACCAGTCAATACCAGTATTGTTGACAAGACCTTAAAATAAAAGGATAGTGTTATCTGAAAAATTCCTTTGTAAAACTAGACCCTAATCTGCCAGGCAGTCCCATGCTTAACTTTATTTGCATCAAGAATCTGCAGGATCTGTCTTATTTGACTCCTGCTTAGCAACTAAATTTACCGCAAAGTGAATACTTCAATTGTGATAGTCAACAATCACTACGCATCTGTGTCCTGCTAAGCCCACTGTACTATTCTTTAGGTTGCACCATACTACAGGATGCAGTCAAGAGCTGCAACAAGGTATTTTAATGCCTAGGTCAGGATTCCCACTCTTTCACGTGTCTCTTCCACCTGCCAGGACTCCTTTCAGCCACCTGCTGAAGCACAGCATCCACCAGGCTCAGGTGTTTTTTCTCTCAGTGGGTGTTCCTCTCACCATGCCCTTCTTTTGGCTTTGGATACACAAATGTTTCTCTTACCACTGTCCTAGTTTCATAATGATTTAATACCACGCATTCTTCTGTAAACTACAGAAGAAATAAACTACAGAAGTAAACTACAGAAGAAAGGCTGCAGACATAGGCTGTATATTTCCTGTTCAGTGAGGATGACCAATTGAGTCCTAGCTGTTCAGCTGGAAAATTAACTCATCTGGTAAATGCTAATCAATAATACCCACTGATACGTGGTAATTAACTGGAAAAAAAATCATGCACTGCAAATCCTTAATCATGAAACTGCTCTGCTTAGCTTTAGCTGCCAGACATCTCTGAGTGTCCACTGGAGATTTTCTCTTGCCTGCAAACCTGTATTTCACAGGGAAAGGACTAAGCAATGTGTACAATTGATACCTGGGAAATTTCTGCACCACGTTCTCAGATTGTCCCCAACTGGAGACATTCCCAGGACAATGTGAAGGTTGCTTGCACATTTTTTTACAAAATATTGCCAGACACTCTCTTTAGCTGGGCTCACACCAGCTTTAGTAGCTTCATCTCCAATCTGACTTAGTATCGTGTCTTTTTCATCATCTGCAAAAAGGGCTGGCACTATTCCTGTAACATAAGGACAGTAGAAGGCTAGTGAGAACAACTAGTAAGAGAAAACCATATGGCTGGGGATAGGGCAGATGAGAAAGCAGTCACAAATTTTAAACTTAGTTCTGCAAAAATGATTCTGGGTAGTTTTGAATGAACCTATTAATCTCCCTATGCTTCTCCTCCTCCCCCCAGCCCCCAGGAAAAATAGAGAGAGACAGTACTTAGGATGATGCAAGAGGATTTAGAGGAATAATTAAATCATTTTTCTTTGGGCTTCAGTAACGTATACAAAATGTCACAAGAACATAAAGTGCTTTTAACTCTGCAAAGACAATCTTCATTAATGTCTACAAACCATCAGTTCACATATTCATTCTCTCAATCATGTGGCTAATATTGCCCAAGTTACCTAATGACAGACATAAGCAGAACAGGAACAGGGAAAACTAGACCAAGGAAAGGGATAAGATGTAAGACATCTGTTTTCAAACCAGACTGTATAGGAACTGTAGAGAGGGTGGTCACTCAGTGCCAGCTGCTGCATACACTAAAAGATATTAAACTACAGTTTAGAACATATATATATAAGCAGTTGCTGCAGTTCAGGTGAATGCTGTTCAAAAGCCAATGGGACAAACGGTGGGTTTGTGGCCAAATGCAGCTGAAGTTATATCTCAGCCTTGGAAGGAATCCGAGACTCCTGCAACATCGTGATCAGCATAAATTAGCCCTGTAGCCTCCCCAGGCACATATAAATGACTGTAAGAAGATGCCAAAATGCCATTATTAAAGCCAAGATCATTTCAGGTAGTACTGAAAGGTGTAACTAACTAAAGCAGCAGATGGCACAAGGTGAAACAGTAACAGCTGGATCAAGGGTACATTTGAGATTATGAGTCACAAGCAGATACTGATAGGGAGTAATTGAGGCTGCCTGTGTCACCTAAAGTTAACATGTTGTTGATAAGTTCCAGGAAACTCTCGTCTGCTACATGAGCATCTGTAAACAAGAAGACCATTGACTTGTTCTCAATACCCAGCTTCTGGTACAAATTTTTCAGATCTTCTCTGAAATTATTTTCTCCATATCCTCGACTCAAGATGATCTCAAATACCTACGGGTACAAACATATACTGAGAAGACACAGATGGACCCAAGACATGATGGTAAATCTGGATTTCTGTTAGAATGGATCAAGGGTTTTAGCTTGGCCCCTATCATCAGCAAGTGTGTAAATATAAAAAAAAAAATGCACTACATTCTTTTTAAAATTACATTTGTACAACCCTGCAGGATTGCACGTTCAAAATTGCTTTGTGTTCATCCTCCTTTTTCGTTCTTCCCTTCCAAGGCAACAGCCTCTGTAAGAGGCTGAAAGTACCTCTGAGAGAGGAATGTCTCCTATCTGAAATATTACAGTATCCATCACAACAAGGTTCCTCAAGCAGCACTGGCATGCTCCCATAATACAGATGATAATTAACAAAAGCGGTAGTTAAGGACAATTAGTTGTTTGCCTCCAAACCAATCCTTGCTTTCTGTTCCCAGTGCCAAAACCCAGATTTAGGCACTGACAGCTTCCTGTCCAGATCACCCACAGTCATCATCTTAGACTTCCCAGCAATAACCCCACCCTGTTTTTCTCTCCACAGGCAAGAGATGCCAGCCTGATCTTATCTTGACTGACTGACTTCCACCTACCCCACTAATTTAATCCTGATCACAATATTGCTTTCTTTGTCTCCTTTCACTGCAAAAATGCAGGGTCACTAACCTCACACCCAGCTGTGTAGGCAGCCAGTCTCGTCAGAGACTGTTTTCCTGAGCCTCCCACTCCTATGAGCAGGGCATGCCCACGATCCATCCGTATGATGCGATGTATATGGATTAAGTGCTCCAAAGCATCATCAAAAAGAACCAGATTCATTTTAATATTAACTTCATTATATTCCTCCAAAATCTCCTGCAGAGAAAGGTGGACAGAATGTTACTAGGAGACCATTAATAAAATAACAACGCATTTAGCAGCATTATTCCTTTCCACTTCCGCAGGGAAAATAAACTACTGGAAAACCCTGCTGACTCTGTAGCTGATCTTCAATTTTCATTACTGCAGACCCCAAATGGGTAACAGTGCACACAGAAAGAGAAAACAGATTTCCTACGGTTTGAGGCAGGCTCCTGCCCATTCGTCAGGCACAGAGACAGAATCAGGCATGGTTCCAAGCTGATGCACACTACCTCAAAGAGAGCTTTTGCTGCGTCATAATCTTGGATATCTTCATAAATACGAGGTTCTCCTTCACTCAGTGCCATTCTGAAATCTCCAAAAAGAATAGGATCCCTCATGGCCTGCTCCAAGTCATCGCTGAAATTCTCTTCAATCAGGTTTTTTATATGACCTTGTACCTTCAAAGAAATGAAATCAGTCAGGCACCACAACAAAGCATTATTCTGAATCCAGTAACACTTAGAAGGGTGATGATGCAGATTTTTGTTCAAATACTGACTGATTTCAAAGGGATACTTATGTCACTAGAAGATCCAAAGACCACAACCTACCATTGTGTTCTGTGTATGATCTAAAATGATCTAATAGGCAGTTCAAGAACCATTCAAGCCAATGGATTGGAGAAGTTTAAGACAGAAAAGGTTAAGCCTGTTTAAAAAAATACCTTTCATGTATTTGTGTAAATAATATATAATAGACATTCCTTCTCAGCATTCATAGATGTCTCACCACCAAGATCTCTCACAAATCTTGTAAGTCTGAATGAATGTGTAAATACAGAAAAGTTGTGATATAATCATTCTGAGTTGTGAAAATTGAGCTGGAAATGTGTCTTTGTATGTTACAGGAGAAACTTCAAAGCAGAAAAATTGGAAGCCATCTTAATCTACCTCTTTTTATCTAAGAAAGTTACTTTGCAGTTTGCTTATATGTACGTACACTTTACCCCTGTTCCTCCCCTAATTCTCAAGGAATAAAACTGCTGCCATTCTCTCTTGTGTTTTAAGATACAATTTGGAGCATTTTTGCAGTTTGCATAACAGCCAAAACTGAATCCATTGTTTAAGGACTTGGCCCTTATCCTTCTTTTCCTACTTGTATAGTCACATTCTGATACAATCCTTCCTAAAGGAAAATACTGACTTGAAGTGATTTCCTGAGTTTTCCCTTCACTGCTCTCACAGTTTGCCACCTGTGCCACTGCTAAACAATTTTCCTGGACAGGCAAACCCTTCCTTCAGCAGATCTGCTTTCTTAATCTGCCATAGTCACTATAGTCACTATTTTTTAGAAAAGAAAACTGCATGGGCCATGTTTTAAATTAATAGAGCAACATAGTGGTTAGACAAGTCTGCAAGCTGACTGCAAGACCTGAGTGCAACAGTTGGTATTGTTGCTGGTGCAAATTAGTTGCCATAGTAATAGTCAGTGACTACTAAAATCTGAAAGAAATTACTCACCAATGCTTTGTCTGCTTCATTAATCAGCCTGTCATGGAAAACCCTCAGGCACTCGTTTCTCCAAACTCTCACCATCTGGGTCACTGTTGGAAACCTACATTAACATTGAAATATCAGACTGCACCGAATGAGCTGACATGATTCCTAAGACCATATGGTTAATAACACTGAACAAAGTCAGGATTGATTTTTTTTTTACTCTTTTTTATTTTGTTATTTTCATAAGGATAAATAATTAGTTTGCTTGCTTTTTTATCTCTGGATATCTTATTTAAGAAAGACGAACACATCAGTGTTGAGAAGAGAAGAGAAGAGAAGAGAAGAGAAGAGAAGAGAAGAGAAGAGAAGAGAAGAGAAGAGAAGAGAAGAGAAGAGAAGAGAAGAGAAGAGAAGAGAAGAGAAGAGAAGAGAAGAGTTCAGTTGGACCTACAATGATCATCTAGTCCAACTGCCTGACCAATTCAGGGCTGACCAAGTTAAAGCACGTTATTAAGGGCATTGTCCAAATGCCTCTTAAACAGTGACAGGCTTGGAGCATCAACTGCCTCTCTAGGAAGCCTGTTCCAGTGTCCAGCCACCCTCTCGGTAAAGAAATGCTTCCTAATGTCCAGTCCAAACCTCCCAGTTTGGTATAATCGGCAGAGTAATATTACAATTTAGGATGTTCCTGAACATTTTCTCATTGTGGTGACAGTTTAATGAAAAATGACCAAATGTGACTGATTTCATGTACCAAATTACGTCATCTTCAACCAGATTCATCCAATATAAATAGGTGTAGGTCCACTAAAGACAATTTCTCTGTTCTTACCTCTCTGGCTTTGTAAGAATAAGTCCATTAAAGACCCTGGAAAGATCCCGCAGGTTAAAAATGTAATGGAATTTGGAAGGAGTAGGGGGTAGGTCACGAACAATCATTTTATAAAGCTCCAAAGTACACACAGTAATCTTGTCAGAGATGGCTGATACAGACTCATTAAACATCTGCAAACATGAGAAAGAAGAGGTGTTTTCATGAGACTGCCCAGAGAGAACTCAATGCTATTAAACATATTTCGCTTTCCAGCTTTTAACCCGGCTTTGTATATTTCTTATAACGGAAGGCAAATATTTTCAGAAATTCATATTCCTGTGCAGTATGAACATTCTGCAGCTAAATGTTTTGGGCAGGGCCCATCTTCACTCCCAAGCTTGCACTCCATGACTAGGGTTTCTACAGCACTTCCATAGCAGAAAAAGTAAACTGCTCTTTTCGTATATAATGTTGCTATTTACTCGCTAGTAATGCATTCTATTGCATCTATTTTTCACTGTCATTCAGGAAAGAGTTTGCTGACCTTTCTGTATTTAGTTATAGGAACCAAATGGTTCACAGATTTCGACCTATGACAAGCACTAGTTTTATAAATTATCTGCTGACTTTAAAGTTTACATATTACTCAAGAATTTATCAAAACAATGTAAATTTATCTCTTGAGAAAGAGAAAAGGAAGGGAAAGGTTTGCATGAGGTTCTAAACAAGAAAAAAAACCCTGACAACAGAAGATTTCAGGTCTTGTGATAACACGAGAATAAATTTCTATTTAAAAATAATAAACTTGTTGAGCAATCCTTTACAAACAGTTAAATTACCGCAGTGTGGCCTTTCAGGATGGAGGCATAGATCAAATGCAGTGATTGCTCAGAAGGAAAAGGTATGTTAAAAACACTGAAGAGTGAGATGAATCGAGGGTCAACTTCATTCCGACCTCCTCCAGCTTTCCCCATGGCAGCAATAAAACCTAGGTCTCGAAGAAGTTTACAGTTCATCTCCTTACCACGGTCGTACAAGAAATCTTTTTCTAGTAGCAGCTTCAACAGGGCAATGGGTTGCTGTGTGCCATACTCATCAACCTTTGTAATACAAAAGAGTCAAGATATTTAGAGCACAGAAAATCACCATGCCAATTACTGCTATAAATGTGGAAATATCGTGCTCCATACTCAGAAGAACACTACAAGGACTAAGTGACACTTTCTAAAGCTCTAGCACTGATTGTGAACATTCATTCCAATGTCTCTGGTTGGAAAAGCACCTTTTCTCCAAGATAAACTAAATGCATACATACCTTTTTGCCCCATTTGTAAAGAGAAAGGGATGGTTTCTACAATACACAACCTGCAGCCAATAACAGGCCACATAAACATTATTTTAATGGCATAAAGAAATTATCCAACAGCATCTCTCTCATATATAGGACAAATATTGTAACAGACAGAAACAGCCCCTCTGCACAAAAGTCCAACTCTTCTGAAGATGCTAAGCTGAAATCCAGTTATGCACCTACCATGAATCTCCTTGACTTGTGATTCATTGTATCTGTGTATGAAGGGACCACATCAGTGCCACCCCAAATGTTTCTACACTACCTTGCAAACTGTTGGCAGCTTACCCTTGGCATATTCATATCATCCATGAAAACAATGAGACGTTTTCCCATAGGAGGGCCGTAAGTGTCTTTAGTTCGTTTCTCTACATTTGTCTCCAGGTTTCTCTGAATGTCCATTGATGTTGTACGAGAAGAGAAGTTAATTACTAGCAGCAGCTAGGAGGGGCAAAATGGATAAGAACGGATTTTTATCTGTTCTTTTTTAACTAGAACACTCAGAAATATTCTTTATACTAGACTGTCAGACATACAGGAAACACTTCGTGGTCAATTTATTCACTTAAATTACAGATGACAAAAAAAAGTAATCGCATTCTGAGCAGTTTGCTAATATATACATACTTTATGAAATTGAATCTGTACATGGTAAACAGAACAAAACATCTTTGATCCTGAAGGATTCTCAAATAATTCACACGCTTTGGGTCTGAGCTGGCAGTTACGTTACCAAAGTCAATATTGCTACCCACAGACTCAAGCTTCACGAAGCAAATTTAACACAAGGACAAAGAAAGAAAATGCAGCTTTACAAACAACGCAAAATGCCTCATACATACATAAAGGTCTTTGTTCAGATGATTTAGGAAGTTTTGCGTAGTTGCTGTTTTAGAGGTACCCGATTCACCTACAAGAACAACTGGGCGTTTTATTTTTAGCATCTGTTCTAGTAACCAAGTAGTACGTGTTGTATCCACTGTAGGCACTGAAAAAGACCATGAATATGATAGCATGTTAAATTAAAATGCAGTACAGCTGGGGGATTTGTATTATAGAATAGTGCTGGATCAGACTCTCAAAGCATTAACATGCAGTTGCACAAAGACATAAGCTGAAATATCAACTCACTAACAATGGTAAAAGAAAATTTTAATTGCTCAACCATTTCTTTTCAGCTTTTATCATTAGGATCTTTTTTCCTATAGATACATTAAAAAATAAGTTATCTTACATATAGGAGGGTCACGGGCTGGTTAAGCTCCATTTAATCTCTATTTCAAGAATATAATCAGGATTTATTTGGATTATAAGCATTTTCTCAGAACTCTACAGAGATTAATTTTTTTTCTATGTGAATAGCCTGCCATTAGGAGCAACTTTAGAGATCATATAATTATCTCTCCTGTCAGTGAAGTTAACGTGTGCTTGCTGAAGTATTACTATAAAGTAACCTGCCTTCATTTGTCCTTAACTAAGAAAAGCACCTGTCACCATTACACAATGTTTGAAGTAACAACCTATAACGGCCTTAAGAATGTAATTTTTATCTACCGAGTACTTGAACCATGGCGCTGACATTTTTCTTAGAGTTTCTGGTAGAGCAGACTGTGAATCTTCTGCTATTCTGGCTTGTAAAAGGCATTGTTAGCTCCTAATAAGCCAGACTAACTGAAACAAGCTTTTCATCTTTACCTTATTTCTTTGTTACACAGTGCTGTAAATATAACCTCTATTCCTGCTAAACTACTATGACAAGAACATTAAACTGATTTGTGCCATCACAAAAAGCTGAACCTGAGTAGATGACCTTCAGTACAGAAAGAGGTTGTCTCATCTTAAGTGTCATGCACTCAGTGGTAGCATGTTATAAATGAAAAGCATATCATCACTGTATTTTATCTTACACTCACCTAGAATGTCAGAAAATTTCACTTGAGGCTCATGAATATATTCAGGAACAAGTTTCATCCAAGGTACCCACTTTTTTTGAAATCCATCAAAATGAAAGTCATACAAAGTTGGCAGCTGACCTGCAAACCATTAAGCAAGTGGAGGTTTTCTAGGACATTGAAATATTTCATAAGAAAATAATCTGATTGAGATGAAAGTGAAGAGGAAGATTCTGGACCAAGTTGGGCAACACTTTGTTCTGTTTACTTGTCATTTAACCCAGTAAGACATCAATCAAAATTCTCCTAGTCCAGCACTTGGATCATACTATCGTTTTTTAAGTACCTTCCACTGGCTTTCCTTTTACATTTTATTTTTCCTTGCACTGTTTTTCTGCAGCTTGGCATAGAAAAGTACTGTTCTATGAGGACAGACCAGTAGCTGAGAGTCACCTAGCGTCAGTATCTCTACATAGTTTTCAGTGATAGTCCTTCAGAGAGCATATTTTGCAGCTAGAACAGCTAGCTGGAAGGAAGAAAAATGTTCTGCCTTCATGGAAACTAACACTTTTCTAATATAATTAATGGGATTCAGACTAAATTATGACAAGATCCTACCTGGCAGCTCCCCTGGCTTAGCCAGGATGTTATCATCGTGAACAGTAGACATGCAGGAAATACGTTTAACATTTGCATCAAATTTAATTCTCCCAGCATCAAGAAGAGCAGCACCCAAGGAGGAATACAAAGCTTCCAAGAAAAAGCACTCCAGAACATCAGGATCTTCAGACTGTACCACTAGAGCTTCCAGCATCATAGTTAACTGCACCACCTGTTGTAAAACAAGACAAAACTGTAAATAGAATTGCCATTTAGATACACGAAAACTATTAATACGCTTTCAGCTGTCTGAGTGTTTGCTGATCTTTTGTCCTTACAGGTGTATCTACTGATATGACAGTAGAGCAGCATTGTTAGGAACTGACTGTTTCTTTTGTCTCTGGGTGCTCATCACTAGCAAACTGATATTTCAGCATGGACTCTACTGCTGTGCTTTCTTTGGGAGGTTTTCACTCTCTCCAACATTAAATTTCTTTTTTTAGATAAACTTTTTCAACCTTTATTCTCTATTCCTTACCATATTTAAATCTGTTTGAGGAACAATTGTCTTCAGCTTTTCTTCATGTCTGCCATCCACAATTCCCTCTACAATCATATCAATAAGGCAGGGCACGTATTTTTGAAAGAGACGATTCAATTCAGTTCTCTCTTCCTGAGGAACAAAAAGGGCAATAATTAGCACATAGAAACTTGGAAAACCAATTTTTGACAGCAGAGCTTCCCATCAATATCTGGCTGACCAAGTATGCTTGTTCTTGCAGGAATCTTCTACCAAAACAGGGTACAGTCATACGAAGAGATGTGACACTGTTGTACAGATTGGGTTTTCAGCAGGTGAGGATCTGCATTCATCAGGTGCTAGCGACTAAGTTGTCTTACTTTAACTTCCTGTGGACTTGAGTTTTTAATCAAAAGTAAGAAACAAGGACCTAAACAATCTCACTGTTAACTCTCTGGAGGTCAGGTAAACTGATTTCTCGGTTCTTCACTTCTCAGAAACAACCAGAAGTTAGAAAAGCTGGGAAACTCCCTTTAGCCCTCTGCTGATTAGATTTGTTATCAGAAAATCAGACTGCCTTTACAAAGTTTATTTTTTACAGCCGTCTACAGTTCAGTATTTAATACAGATACTCTGAATAAATGCAGAAATTCCTACCTCGTTTTCTCTTTCTCGTATCCACTTTTGCCAGTAGGGCTTATATTTCAGATTTTTAGGATCTACAAAGACCATTCCACAGCGGGATACCGTGGCAGGAGATGCATACTGTAAGTCACCAACCTGTAAAATAATCATACAAGATAATAATCCACTTAAACAAAGAACAGCCATGGTAACTGCTTTTCAGTTGTAGACCCATCTGTATCTAACCCTTCCCGTGTATTAAACGGTATAGTCATTACTGACCTCAAACAGCAAAGCACAGTGTGACTGAAGTCTAATCCGCTCCCCATTTGCCAAGGTCAGTAACTTGTTGTCATCCATGACAGAATTCATATTTTCAACCCAGAGAGCATCCACATCTCCATCAAACAGAATGTACCTGTGGATACAGGAGCCAAGGAGCACTGACTAATCTCTGATTTTACTAACGTATTTCAGAGTCCAAATGTGCCATCAGTAGTGTCAATGTCAGTTCAGTGTTTTGAAACTTCCCATTCATTTTTTTACAATGGCATAGCTCCCATCCATCTCACTGAGGCTAGAAACTCACAGCAGACAGAAAGACCCCTGGACACTTTCTACTTATTTAGCATTTGTTTTTAAAATAGTGCATTATCAAATATTAAAAAAACCGTAAAACTCAATATCTAAAAATCATCACAATAATTTCTAGCTGTTTACCTTCGCTCTTTCTTGTCAGTAGGCCTGTTGATATCCCGAAAAATGTTTGACAGGACTCCATCTGTCCAGTCTCGTGTGGTAGGGTCAAGGATCCCATAAAGCTCAATCACACTCATCGCTTTAGGGTTCAGTGTGTAAAGCTTTGTCAATAATCCCAGCCTAAAGATACAGCAAGAAAAGCAATATTAAAATGACACAATACCATCTCATGTTAACCCAAGCAAATATTATGGTCAGCTAATGATCCTGTCATGACTACGCAGAGCTGAATAATGCAATCTATGCCAATTTGCAACCTCATTTCCATGTATCAAATTCTATACTCACTTGTTTTGGGCCTGGCACAAAGCATTAATGACAACTGACTTGCCACCTCCAGTAGGTCCAACTACCATTGTAGTGTGACGAGTTAACATTGTCTCATACATCTGAACTACTTTATCCACCTGAAAAAATAAATATTGATTCAACAGACTGCTGTCCATAATTCTTCTACAGACAAGACCAGCAGCTGGTCTATATCGGCTAAGCTTTGCTGGAGCCACTCCAGAGTGCAGCAGTGCATATCCAGCCTAATGTTTAGCAATCGCTAATGTTAGCAATTAATATTTTTTATACCTGGACTGGCAAAACAACATAACCCCCTTCTTCCAGCACTTGTTCTACAGCATCATTAAAGTTAGGGTAGCGGACTCGAGGGCAATCCAGGCCAGGAAAGAGGTCAGAGATTAAGCCAAGGAAGAGAGGTACATCTTCAAACACAAATTTAGGAAGATTCATATCTCGTAGAGCTCTCATCAGTACAACTTCCTAGATAAAACATAGCAGAATCAATCTTTACCAAATAGCTAACCAATTATCTAATATGTAGTAACTTCATTGCCTGATGACTTCAAGTACAGCTGTGAGAATGTTTTCTTGGCACCAGTTACTAGTGGAAACAAAGGTTATTTTACAAGATTAAGCAGAACAATAGCTAAGAATAACACACTGCCTTTTTCTACCTTATTAGCCAAATGCCTGGAGTGGCCGACACCACAGCTTCCCTGATTTTATGTGAAAATAACCAACTGTTTTATGAACGTACCCAAGCTCTGTAGTGCCCTTGAGAGCATAGATTAGACCCCAACTTGCAATGTACATCTGTATGTAACTTTATAGGAGAGTTTCCTTCAGCTATCCCCAAGTTTTTAAGAAGGAATTTTAATAAGAATTTCCGGAGGCAACTAGATATCACAACCATACATATAGAAATAAAAAACACATGTCAAAGAAAGCCATAAAAAGCAATGCAGTATTGAAAAACTTTTATTTATAAGTTTACTGTACTGCTTGAGCAGTTAACAACTGCATGACTGGAGCACTCACTTTTGCTATTCATCCAGAGACATTCATCTGGCTATTTGCATCCTGGACTTAACACATACTAAAATATCTGATTTTCTACAGATTTCCCTACTTTGACTTGAGTTCTGATGGTAACTTGCTGGCAGAGGGCATGATGAAACTCAGTAGGAACAAAGTGAAATAATAAGACAAATAACATCAATGCTCCTATTTCCAATGCAGAAAAACTACAGCAGATGTGTAAACACGTCCTCTTCCTAATGAAAAAGATCATCTGCCTAAGGTAACTAAGCACCAAGTCTACCTCACTGAGGTCCGTTGATCCTCTTTTCAGTTCTCCAGCCATCACCAACACTGACTTAAGGGCCCGTAGTCCAAAGTCATAATGATGTTGTTTAGAAAGCTGTTCCTTTGCCAGCTTGTATAGCACTGTCATCTTTTTGGCAAGGATCTGTTTGAGATTTATGTTAGAGAATCGCAAATATGTAAGTCGCAACCAAACACTGGCCATGCATACATGGGTGTGCACATGGGTATGGGTAGCAATGAAATTTTCTTACCTTTGCCATAAGGAAACCTTCAGAAAAGAGCATGATTTCACAGATTTGCTGAAGATCTGGTACAATAACAACCACAGGCCTGAACAAAGCTTTTATAGACTCAGGAAGCTCAGTCCGGCCAGCATAACCAGGATTCATTGTAATAAAAATGCCCATACGGCTATCAAGGGTAATCTCCTGTCCTTCAAACTAAAGGTACAAGAAAATGTTAGAACAACGTGTATTTGGAATTGAAATAAATAGTACTGTTTGCTCAAAGAGAAAATCAGCAATACTGAGGCATCCACTTAGGACAACATGTTAAAATATTTAGCTCTAAGTAGTCACCCAGATGCTTTCATCTCACTGTTTGTATCTTGGATATAAACATCAAGGCATTTCACACTTTCCAAATTTTTTGTCTGAGGCTTTTGAATTCCAATAAATATCAGTAAATAAAGCTTCACAATCCACATCAAGCTGTTACTCCTCTCCCTAATTACTACTATAGTATTCTCTCATTTACTTACTATTACCCTATTTAGCTTATTTTTATTCCACTTCACAAAGAAAGAACCTAGCAAAGAATTAGGAAATCAGCAAGGATTTAATATCTCTGAAATTGAGAGTACATACTCTGGAGTTTCAAATGTTCAGCACAAATGAATTACAGAAGAAGGAGCCCTTTGATCTTATGATGTGGTCTAACCCTGAATTCTTGTCCTCAAAAACAAGATCAGCCTTCACAATTACTCTTGGTTTTTAATGCTCACCTGAAATGTTTTCAACTGATTCATCAAAGCGTTTCGAATAGTCTGAATCTGAGAAGAAATGACTGAAAGCACAGAAGCATCAATACGATTGAATTCATCAAAACATCCCCATGCTCCACACTGGGCGAGACCAGAGAAAATTTTGCCAATTGCCTAACAAGAATAACAAGAAAAACTTTTCAGCAATGAATATATAAAACATTCAGCATCAGCAAATTTTGCAGTATGCTAAAACTCTTAATGACTGGGTAAAACATCTGGATATTTATATACGCAGGAGCTAGCAACCTGCCATAAGGTCTTGCGATAATTACTTGCCAAGTGTAGATTGCCTGTGATGAGCTTAAACATATATCATCTAGTCATTGCTCCCCTGCTTGAAAGCACCTGAAATTCCTTCAGGAATTTATTCAAGATATAAATTTTTTACTATCTTTCATTATCAGTCAGCATAGTATCTCTAAGGGAGGCACATATTCAGAAGTTCAGAATATGTCCTTATCTTGGGCACTGAAAAAGAGAAGTAACTGGCACTTTATCAGAGAACATAGATCTTTAACTCTTACTTTGAAATCCATGCCTTCTCCACAGTTTGTCACTACACACAGCAAGCCCAGTGCTTTGGCCAGATCCTTGGTTGTTTCTGTTTTCCCTGTACCTGCTGGCCCTGCTGGTGCTCCTCCCAAAAACATTGATAAAGCCTTTGAAGACAGATCAAAAAGCAAAGTAAAGCTTGGATTACATTTATATTAGGTTGGTAGCAAAATCAAAAATGAATGTTTGCATACAAAATGCCTTAAATTTTATCTGTGAATGTATTCTATTAACATGCCTCTTTGAGGCAATCAGGTTAGAAGGACATCACAACTGATTTCAAACATATTAGCCTTCACGTTGGCATCTAAGAAATAACACGAAGTGGCATCAAAACAATTATGTGAATAACTAGAAGTGTATTTTAAAAGGGCTTGTTAGTAAAAATCTCCTTGAACGTATTACCTGTGTGAGTGTAAGATAAATACGATCTGTAAGCGGGGTGATCACAAGACGACCGTTCAAACCCATATACTCATAACCGTACGAAAATGTGCCTGTGCACTGCCGCACATTCAGTTCATCTGGCTCTCGGTCCCAGTAAAACCGCAGCTGGCTTTCCCATTCAAACTCCTGAGCCTGCAGAATGCTACACAAGAGAGACTTGCTCACGTGAGGTAAAAGGACAGAAATACAATTTATGCATTTTGTATTTTCTCAGTAGGCTGGGGGGCAGTGTTTACCTGTCTCTTACGAATGTATCAACAATGTCTCTGGCATGAACATCAATAATGAGAACAGTGTTGTATTTTTTCCTGTCATTCTTGCTCAAAGGCATTGTAATGCGGGCAACCAGGTCATCAATTTGTCTGTGCATTTTTTGAGCATAAAGTTTCATTGCCTGTTTTTCTCCCTTCTTCACTTTCCGAAAGACGTCCTCTACCTCCCAAGTCCACCACACCTGATTAGCAGCCAGCACCATCATGCCTTGGTAGAGTAACATCCAATCAACTCTATGGGAAATACATATAGAGAAGCAGCCTGAGTCACTGTTTATTCTAAGCAACTGATCAGGACAGGGAAAAAAAAAAAGAAAAGAAAAAGAAAAAAAAAGTAGTTCCTCCTAATTCTGCAACAACTGCAACATGAGCCAAACTTCACAGAGATGTACAGAATTCTATCAAGGTGTGCTGCAGTATTTCAAAAGCCTAGGAAATACTCTGACAGAAAAGTTACCTATTCCATTGCCAAGTGGAATTCACAGTGAGAAAAAAAACATACTGGGCACACAATACTAAAAATAAAAACTCAAGACTTAGGAAATTAGATACAATAGATAATATAATTTTTTTCTGGTCAGTTAAAATACTGCATATGCATGTATTCATATCCCTCCACTTACAGAAATACAGGCTAAATTGTGTAAAAATTTAAAAATTAAATCTTTATTTTTCCGTATCGCTACAGGCTCATAATAACATATAAGATACTTGTGTTATCCTTGACACTGTTTGTTTCACCTGCTTCTGTCTTCACAATATCGAAAAATAGCTTCCTTAGTAAGGAGTCTGTTCGTTCGTCTCATTTCTGCTAGCACTGCAGTCATCCAGTTCTCCACTCTGCCTTTGGCAGCTACAGCATGTCGGAACTCCATCACCTCCCCCTCAGCTGAAATCATGGCTGTTGCAATTTTCTCATCACTATCACCATCCTGAAACCTCAGGGAGGCTATGTTATCATACATCTGAAATGCACCAACAAAGAAATTCTTTGTCATTTTAGAAACAAAGCTTAAAAGATATAAGTGTATCTAGCCCCCATTTAATCTTGAAAAAAAATTTCCATGGACTCTAAAGAGAAATGGATGACTCGTAAGTACTCAAATACAAATGCTGATATATAGCTCAGCAGCCCGACTGCAGAGTAAACAAGCAGATGATCTGGCCCAAATGACATTGATTTTTTTTTTTCCAGAAAATAAAGATCTATCAGGAGTCACAGGAAGGTTATTTAATGATTGATCATTCTGGCATATCTTGAACGTTCCTCCACCAACGTTCCTCTACCATAACTGCTACTGGCCAGTAGGAGAGCCGGGAGAGACCATCGATCAGATTCGATCTGGTTATTCAGATGCTTCATCAAGATGGTGCCAGGATGCTCTTTGTATGCAATAAACATTAGTGTACCCTTAACAGCATGTACAGTATAGTCTGTTAAACTTTTTAAAGCACCTAAAACCACAAGGCATGGTGGAAAGCCAGACGTTGTACCTTTATCATGTGTTCCTGGACACAAAGTGGATTGCTGCTGCCAAGGATACTAAGCAACTCCTCATCAGATATAAAGAAAAATCTTGGGAAAGCATTTCGCTTGGAATCCAAATAATCATTTAAGCTTTTCTGACATTTCTCCAAAACATCGTTTATATGATGGAGGTCCGACAGACGATTTGGGGCTTCACAGCATTTTTTTATTGTTGGTTCTTCTACAGTTTCATTCATTATCTATATAGGAAGAAAGAAAGTTTAGAAAATACTGAACAGCAATTGATTATACTAAATTATATTTAACTAGTGACAAAGCACACAAGCAGCACAAGCAGTAAATGTTCTTACAGAAGTGAATTAGACAGAGTTTTAAATGTGGTTCCCTATTGCTGCAGTGCTGTATGAAAACATGGAGATAGTCAGGCAAGCATAAGCATATGGCTGACTTTGCTCCTGTATACAGTAGTACTTCAAGTGAAGAAGAAACCTAGCATTTCAGGATCACAGTACTATCTCAATTTTGTAGATGGGCAAAATAAAAGTAAGCCATATTTATACTGGGAGCATGTGTTCATAGGGGAACAGTGGCATTATGCCAGGAAAGTCTTTTTATCATATATGTAGGTCCTCAACCTATAGAAACACATCTAAGCTTCTTATTATCATGGTAAAGGTAAAAAGATGCATCCAATTAAAGGAAAAGGGATTCTGCTTGCCCTGTACTGCCAGTCAAGGATCACACCTCTGCCCAGCTTAGCTAAATCAGAAGTCTTCTGTTTATGACAGATGTGAAGTAAAACATGAATTCCTAGATTCCCTAATCTCATATTCAATTCACTGCAAGATACTATTCTCAGTCTTACAAATGACACAGAAGATTACAGCTAACTATGGAACTGGAAGCAAAATGCACTAAATAATTATGCTGATCACAAGTCAAGTCAGTCACTTGCCTTTTTAAACATGCTGTCCACACTGTCAAATATTTCGGCTTCCTCTGGAAGCTGTGATCGGATATCTCCACCAATAAAGATGCTCTCCAGGTACATCCATTTTCTCTGAACCACCATCCAGATCTAAGAATCAAATGTTATCATAAAAAAAAAAATACAATAGAAAACCCTGATTATAAATAATAAACATTAATTATTTAGTCCAGCACTTTCCTCCCTACCTCAATTACTTCACCAATCAATGATAGAGTTTTTTCCCAGTGGTGAACAGTTGAAAGGAAAGGACCCACAAATCGACTGCCCAAAACACTCTGAAGATTGACATTATTGTCATCAAGAATCTCTAAGATTTCATCTACAGATCCCAGAATAAAGCCTCGCTTCTCAGTGCCTTTGAAGTAGATTTGCACAGTGAATTTCAGGTGTTCCCATGTTTCTGCTATTTCCTTCACACCCTGCATGTGAGCATAAAAAGAGGCATGTGTCAGTCTTCCAAAAACCAGAGAATTATAATCTCAGCATAAACATGAAACAATTATTTCTGCAAAATTTTTGCACAGATTTTCTGACTCTGGTTTATAAAGAAGGGTCTATTTCAAAACATCATGATGGCAACCGAATAGATCCTTCTTTGTATCATTCTTCATAAGCCAAACTTGCTTACTGTAATAACAGAAATCCAATATACTGTTGCCAAAGCCAAGATAGGTATGTTTCTGTGCCATGTGGTAGCTTATTAACAGAGCTATTGATCTTAGTTGCCATGAGTGACATCGTGACAGCTCCCTGAAGATAGACAAACTTGCTGTTATACCAATACAAAAATCTCAAATAAAACACACTGTTGTCATCTATGTCTTTTTAGTTTTATTAAGATTTTTTACATTACCTTCTCAATGCTAAGTTCCTTAACAGCAGTTCCAACTATTTCACTGATAACATCTGAGTGTTTGTGAAGTTCCATAGCGAACATGTTCTCCAAAGTGAATGTTTCTGTTGTCATTTCAAATCTTGTTCCTGTTCTCTCCATTAGGTCTTGCCAATGCCTGTTTTAAATTGACACATCAACAATTGTACCAACCACCACGATACAGCAAAAATTAAAACAATTATATTTAATATATAATAATGAAACCATGCTTAGCACTCTACTGTTTAAACAAGAATTAGTATTTTGAATACATAAAGTATCCTAGTCATTGCACTCACCTTGCATGCTATTACACAAGTTCATTAGGCAGAAAGTGAGGTTTAAAGCTGCAGGACATGGCATGACCCCAGTGACTGAAATTGAAAGTTCAAACAAAACAAACAAAATCTTCCTATAGAGAGAAAATGGATTTAAATAAACCAAAGCAAACCTTTCTCTTAAAGCTTCATTTTTCAAATCAAGCAACAAAGGAATGGAGTCTCGAAATGCCTTCATTTTTGTTTCCAACTGAAAGGCCACTGGCATACTTCGTACTTGTTTGGGCAGCTTTCGAAGGGCCTTAAGAAATCCTTCAATTCCTTCCTGAAGAAACTGGACATTGAGGTTTATCCAGAGTGTCTGAGACCATTCTTTTTTAGCTGCCTGGGAACAAAGTCATCAGGAGGAAAAAAAAATCATATTTCTTTTTAGTTCTGACAAAAAAAAAAAATATTTCCACTACAGTAGGATCTAGAGACCAGAGTCAGGATACAGATGTACTAACATTTTACAACAGAGGGAGAAACAGGCTGGTGTCCAAGACAGATTCATAGCCAAACACAATCAGTTGTATAAGAAATAATCCAAAGGAAATATGGAGAACAGGCAAAGCATCCTTAAGAGCACACTTTACAGGGTGTTTTAATTTTGGAAAAATAAAACTTATTAAAAAATAATTAAGCTCAATTAAAGCCTGAGATATCCATTGTCACCTGTGCACATAGTATATCCAAAAGCAGTTCCACTGAAATGATCAGGAGACTTGTGCAGTAAAATGCCACCCCATAACCATTAGTGGGGAGGGAGGTCTGCTCCTATCTGATAAGAGTATGTGTGTTTGATCCACTCTAGAGGCACAGTTAGTCCTGTACTAACATCATTAAAATCATTTCATGGTGACAGTCAATTACAGGTCACAGCTTATTTCACACAAAAGCTTAGAACAGAGCTGACAGTATCTACAGGACAATGCAGCCTTTTCTTTCCCCCACCTTTTCTGTAGGTATGTGCACGAATATGCATGCGTCTGCGTATATACAGTGTAATACTTACTCTTTGTAATTCATAAATTTCATAGATCTGCTTTAAACCTTTCATATCATTCTGTGCTTTCATTAAGTGAGGGTACACTGTAGCTGGCATGTCAAAAAGTTTCTCAACACTGCCCAGTTCCCGATGAATTTTTTCCAGTTTTTCAAATTTTTTTTCAAAAGCGGCCATGAGTTCCAATCCTAAGAAAGGAGAGGAATTGTTCTAGATAAACAATCCCATAGATTATAGGGAATAATAAAACAGTATTTGCATATAGTCTGTAGAAGTTAATAGTACAAAAAATGTCACATTCCTGGTTGATCAGTTTATATGTTAATAAGGAAAGCACAACTGTATTGTTTTACATAAAATCTGAAGAATTGTCGGAATACTAATATTTTAAAGACATCACTTCAGACACATTAATCCATTTACCTTTGTCAAGATTTTCCCCAACAGCACCAGGCCCCTCAGTCATGAATTCATGGAAGAAATCTTCTGTCTCTTTGCTGTACTCCTCAATTTGTTGTTGTGTAATCTAAAGAGAGCAGTGTTTAAATTGTTTTGCTTTCCATTTCTATTATATTTCAATATTAATTACAAATATTACCTTTGTGAATGTTCTTTTTTTGCCTCCAAGGTTGTGATCAACTTCTGATGCTTGAAAGAACAGAGTCTCCCACTTTTCCCTAATCTCATTGGCCATCTCTTGCTCTTCTTTAGCTACCTAAAACAAAACAAGTAATGTCTCTCACAATAAATAATTAGTCACAAGGAAGTGAGGAATAAGTGCTCACATTATAAATTTGCATACCACAAAAACATCATTGAAGTGATTTGAACCAGACTGAAACACAAGCAATCTGTCCATTTTAAAGTGGAGATACTGTTTTGAGAAGGGAGTTTGGACTAGACAATCTCCAGACATCCCTTCTAACCTCAACAATGCTGTGATTCTGTAAAATGTCTTAAAAGGAAAACATGTATTCGTTCACATGTGAGGCATTTGTGCCTCTAGTTCAAATCTGAAATGTTCTATGAGACAACGTGTAACGTGCACTTACTGGAATATTGTACATTGCAAGAGTTCGGTATCTTTCGCAGATGTCTAAATATTTCAGTTCCACCTTGAAGGACATGCCTCTGATCTCCGCAATTGTGCCAAGCACAATTCTCAGATCTTCCAGGGAATCTGGAGGTGTCTTAAGACTCTGTGATAAGCTCTGTACAAAGTAAAAATTATTTCCAGAAGAAACACTGAGAAAGCAATTAGACAGAATTATAATTATGAGTCAAATATAAAACACAAGAAAATAACATGCTGATTAATTTTCATTTTTAGTCTATGTGGTAATCATAACACACACCAAAAAAAAAAAACCAACCAACAAAAAGTAAACCTCAGTTCAGAAGGGATATTTTTGCTACAATATAATAGAGGTTGTAAGCAGCAGTTTAAAGGAAACTTCAGAATTACCAGTATGAACCTTTCACCAGTACAGGGGTGAGAAAGTCCTGGCTTTTCATATTACTACTCTCTCCTGTTTCCCAGCTACAGCGAGGGACAGCTCACCTCTATACACACCAGACACAGGACACACCAGAATAAATCAGACCGTTTCAACCAATTTGGAGTGTGGTTCAGATTGTCGCCTACTACTCAGTGCTAGCTACATCATACCACGGAACTGAAAACACCTACCTGAATCTTCTCCTCAAGCCTGAAGAGTTCCTCTCTTGCAGACTCATTAAGCAACTTTCCAAGTGAAACCACCCAGCCTCTAGCATTCTCCTGCACTGCGCAGACTAAAGGAGCCAGTTGAAGCCTGATAAATTGCTCATCTTTAATCAATGGCTGTTGAGTCACTTCCTGAGCTACCTTCATATAGAACTGCAACTCTTCATCAAAGGTGACACAAGCAGGCTTTTCTGTAGCTAACCTCTCCATGACTACGTCTTTGTCTAATTTCCACAGCGGGTGGTACCTCTTCCATTGGTTCAAATGCTTGCTGAGGGAAGCCAGGAGTTTGTGGACATTCTGAGTGATGAGAACAGCCTCTTCAGTTATCAGAGGGTTCTGGGAGATGTCACTGTAAAAGCTGAAAGTGATAACTTCATCTTGCTTTACATGCTGAGGAGGGCATCCAATACAGGTACCATGCATCCATCGTACAAAATGCTAGAGTTTTCAAGAGAGAGTTGAAAAACAGTTACTATGTAAAAAGTAATTTTAGTCAAATCATTCATCATTATTTAGAAGACTATGTAGGAGGTGGTGTGAAATATTTATCAAATCAATTGTTTTTCTGACAACAAGAAAAGAGATTACATTTTCCCATAAACTTGAGAGAAGAGTTCATTTCATCCTAACAAAATCTTTCCATGCATTAGTCAGTCTGCTTCTAAAATCTACACTGAGCAACAATATAACATGACATAGAGAAATAGGTATTAGATCAAACAGGCTGGATGTAGCAGTGGAGCAGAACAGCAAATCTGAGCATGGGAGGCACACAATCTAAACTTATTCATTTCAGGTAACATCTGGAATCATTTATCCATCAGCACAGGGCAGGAACACTGCCACAATATTTGGCTTCTTTTCTGGAAAGCAGTGTGAACATACGTATACAGGGAAATATTGCTACACCTTTGCCAGCAAGCTAGATATTTCATCAGCTGTAAACTTGTTGTCCTAAATATGTTCTAGATGCCCTTCTCCCAACATTTTCTGAATTGTTTTTCTGCTGCTTTTGAGCGGAGCCATAATATAGAGAAGACTACTCACATTCCTTATTCCACCAGCTTATTCATACATCAGAAAGCAACATCTACAGTACAATCTGAAAAGTATTTCCTTCTGATGTATATTGATTTATAGAGCCAAATCATGTCTTTACACTGGCAAAACTGCTGAAAGGTAACAAATAACTTTGCCTGAGTAAAAATTGCATGAAGCTTTATTGCAGTTTTTTTCCTTTGTCATCAGTTTGTAAAATTAGGACAGTCTGTAAAATTAGTACAATGTATTATTTCAAGATAAAGCAATATGAATCTTCCCTTTGATATTTATGCTTCCCCAAACATAAAGCAAGATTAATATATTATAATCACAAGCAATCTCTAACAAGTAAATCTTTATCAAAAATCACCTTAGTGACCTCAACACAGTCTCGGATACATTGTGCAGTCATTTTGTCAATCTCACTGGCATTAGGTTGCAAGCTTATCTCGGGAACAGATAAAATAGCTTCTGTTTGTAACAGTGGCACATTCGCAAGAACAGCTGCATTAAAAGCCTGCAAATTCCTAGGAAAGGAAAAAATTCATGTCAAAGATCATAACAATCAGATGCTGACCCCCATAAAAATGCCCAGCAGAGATGGGCAATTATCATGTACGTGCTTAGATATGCAAGCAGACCCATCTGAAGTCAGTTAGCACCAATTTCAGTTGGAAACACTGATACGTATCAGACCAAAATTGTGCCACTAATACTGATTTAATGCAAAAGCTTGACTAGCTAAAAGAAGCTATTGGAAGGAATTAATTGGGATACCCTGGTGCAAAAGGACCATGGTCAACTCCATCGCAGAAGTCCAGCCAAGAAAGCACAATGAAGTCGGCTGAGCATGGATCAGATTACAAAGACATGGATCATGAGAAGAAGAGATGGCTGGAAAGCTTTTATAACCCTGCAATGCTCTATTGTAATAATATCTTGCTTATAATGTAAGCCTTTATAATATCTTGCTACAGGAATCCCTTTGGCCCCAGCTGCTGCAGAACAGGTAAAGTAAAATCCAACAAACTTTTGTTCTTATACTGGTGTCCCTTGCATTACAGGGATGCATCTGGCACCCAGACACCAAGTTTTAAAAATTGTATTATTTAGTAAAACAAAACTTTGACTTTAAAAATAAACCAGGCATATGCAACTACACACACTGCAGAAAACATTATTCCCTTCTGCTAACAGATGCCAATATCCTTTTTCTCAGAATTTGGGTTTCTTCCGTACCTTGTTATCAGTTCTCCATTCTTCAAAGGAAAAAAAACCAGTACAAATACAAATCTATCTCAAACTGCAAATCACTGAGCGTTCAAACAGAATATCAGTATACATACTGATCACCAGATTCAGAAAAACCTGAAGATGAAAGACTGAAAATCCATTAAAGCAACCGACTTACTTACTTCACAATTAACTGTGTCAACACCTGATAAATCCTATTTTCCCAGTATGCATAATAGGAAGTTAATTTTGGAGATTTGCCACTATTCGTATTGGCAACTCGTCCTTCCACTTTTATTAGCAATTGTGAAATGGCAGTATACTCTCTAACCATGTGTGCCACATCTTTTGCTCTTTCACACTTAATATACTCAAAAAATTCTTTCACTTCTGCAAAAGATACAAAAAATAGCATTAAGTGCAAAAGACCTAACAGACTTGCATACTGGAATAATTAGCTGGGCTTTATTTGTGAACATGAAATTGATCTGGTATACCGATAAAAAATATCTTCACTTACTAATGCTTAATTTATTAATATTTCAGCCCTCCAATTTTATATGGATTCAATTATTTAATAGCAACCATTAGATGTGAAAGTAACCTTTTTAAGACTTACAAAGTGCTGAAAGAAATCTGATCCATCACTCAGTCAGTTGACAGGGAGACCTGGGAGACAATCGCCTCACTGCAATTTCCATCTATGGAAACCAGTTCAGTACAGACGGCCAAGAAGGGAGCTGACGCTCCTTGCAGATTGCAGCTCTAAGGCTACAGTACTGCATACAAGAAGCATAAGGAATTAAAGGGAAAGCTAAGGGGAAAGTGATCAAAAGCAAGGTAGACACAAGTTAAATCATCTATTTGGATATTCGTCTTTATGTTTCCTTCATTGACACCATCAGCTTTAGGGTACTGAAGCTCTGCTTGTGCTTCCTCTGTTACACCATGAAACACTACTGTAAGTAGTTTTGGTAACCATTCCAAGGGTTGATCATAACAACTAAAAATGCAAAGTAGCAGACAGAGCAAAATAAACATCGTAGAGCTTGGAAATTAAAATATAAAGACTTACGAGGAAGTTCATCACCATTTTTTATAAGTGGAAACTTAAAGAGATTTGTTGATTCTATGAAGAGAAGTTTGTTGCTTATGTCTTCAGAATTATTATGAATCTGATGGACAAGTGATTCAAACTTCCTGATGGCTTGTGTACACTGGACAATAAAGTCACCAATACCTTGAAAGAAATCACAACCATTTGGGTTTTTCTCTTTTAACAATTATTTCACCAATGCATTAAAATTGCCACAACCAGATGTATTTTATCTCTGATAATGAACTGACATGCTGCAGAAAGACAGATTAGATTATTTCTCACCTAATCCTTCATTAGCTCCCTTACAGCTGTTATCTAAGGGTCTCCATGCATTTCCAAGTAGTGTTTTAAATATAATAAAAACCTAAGAAATACCCTCCTGGATCAGAGTCTGTCTAACCTACTATTCTGACTCTGACTGTGGCAACAGGATGCCCCATTTAGCGATACATTACTGTCATATGACATCAAAAATAGATTGCAGAATTGAAGGGGTTTTTAAACTGAAAATCAGTATCTACGGCCATTTTAAATTAGTATCTCCATTACCTACGGAGTTCCAGTTGAGTCTTCTGTGCCCTGATTTGAATACTCTCCAGAGTTCTTTAATATGGTCATCAAGAAGTTTGGTTTCTGCTTCATTCAGTGTTGCCATTAATTTGTGATAGCGATCCAGCATGTTTTTCAATCCATTTGTATACCTAAGGAGTTTAAGAAACACAACAACAACAAAACATAAAATCATCATTTTCTGGAAATACAGCTTTAAGCTCTGATCAAAGAGCAGATCACTTTTATCATTCCAATCAGGCTTCCATATAAAGAAAATTTGCAGAAATAACCACTGAATATGTTTTGATTATAAATGCAATTAATTTCCTATTGAAAACAAAAGAAAAATTTCGTATGACTCCAATAAGAGCTAGACAAACCTCTCCTGCTCCAACTCAGAAAAAGTTTTGAAGACAGCCTCAGTCTGAAGCACATAAATGAACTCAACAAGTGATCTTTAAAATCTGGTTAGGGCTTTTATCAGCATGCTCGTGTGCTAAATGCCTGTGACAATTTGGGCAAAAGTGACTTATCCAAAGCTGCAGAAGAAGAAAGCAGCAGTGAGTTTAAATGCGAGCTGAAATCTAAATGTCACTAACAATTCATTGCAAAACAAAGTACTTTCCTTCTTTTTTCTCAGATTTGATGAGATGCTAATTTGTATGACATAGCCCTACAGGGTGAAGGATGCAGACAGCGCCAGAGAAAAGCTTATTAGTGCAACATGGCCGTTGGTAGTTTTACCCTTTAAAAAAAAGTCACTAAGAGCTCTCGTATTTGCAAAATTCAGTCACTCAGGGCCTATTCTGATTTGGAGTGAAATCGTTTTAAACACTGCCTGTCTGTATGTGATCAGGTATTCTGTTACAGCCTTACCTAAAATATCTGTCTTCCTGTAATGCCACATGTCTTGCTAATCCTGGGACTGGAAACCCTAGTTGTTCCATGTACTTTGTTTCAATGATAATCTCTTGCAGTATGGGAGAGAAATTCACTGTGAAGCGGACACTTTTTTTTCTGGTGACAGGCTCCTCTGTTACAGAGCTCTACAACACAAGAAAGAGCAGCAGAAAGGAGAGGAACACAAAACTTACAATGCAAGGAAAAGGTTAGCTTTTGGAGACATTTGAGAAGGCAGTAGGTAAAAGTCAGAATGGTTGACATTCAGAACTTGTGGAAATACCTTAAAATTCAATAGCAACCTCAGCATTCTAGTTTCAGAAATTATACTCAACTGCCTCTTCAGTGAAAGCTAATTACAAGAAACAAACCAAATTGCCTCTGTTTACATACTGCTGCAACCAGTTACAACAGAAATCTCAGTGGAAGTTCATAGTCAGACAAAAGTTTAGTTAGAATAGGATTCTGCATGATCTCTGATGGGAACCTACCTCTACCTAACTTCAGTTCAAAGTTTTCTTGCAATACCCCAAAGATGTTGCACCAAAACTCAAAAATTAACAGGAATTATAGCACAGAAGAACACAGAGAGAAACAACATCCATCCATTTGCCAGGTCATTCAGCAACTATGTCTTATAAAGGACCACAAACAATTCTGAACTCGCACCTTCTGAAATATTCCTTCCAAAACCTGTGTTTAAAATATTATTCTTAGAAAAATCTCACTGACCATCAGATAGGTTTCAGTTCTTCCCCATACAGAAGTCTAGTATACTATCTTCGTATATCTCACCTGCTCAGAAGTCTCTGGATTAACATTGGTTGCAGCCCCACCAGTGATGACAGTCAGCAGAGTATTTTTCAATAACAGAGGGAGTACCTGTTCTGTCCCATCTCTCCACTGATTGTATTTTTGATCTTCATACTCTTTCATCCTCTTGGCTACTCGAAGATATATTTGTTTTACCTAAAAAATAAAATTCTGTATAACTAATTTTAAAGACCATGAGAAATGTTCAACTAACACATCTTAATATGGTGTCTTTATATGGTTTCTAATTTGTATTAGATGAAAGGGCAAGTAATGCTTTGTAATTAATGCAGGTGGTGGAGAATTTAGGCTCTTGAAGTCTGTCATTGATTCTGTTACTGTCTCTGGGAAACAGCAGGAAGGTCTCAATCAGCTTCTCACGTCTAACATGGCTTGCTGCGTGCAAAGATATTCTCGGAACTTCACCTCATGTAAGAGCAGTTTCACATCTTTAGAAGAAGGGTATGAAGAAAGTATTTCCTCCTTTCAAAAGAATTAACATACTTCCTTTCCACGTTCACTAGCAAGCAACTCCTCTACTTCTTGAAATCGAATAATAGGGTGTTTGATCCGATAGAAAAGAGATCGGGACCAATATATTGCTCCAGCCACTGGAGGATGATTCTTGCACAAAGGTGGATCCTTCAGGTTCTGAACAAAGATTTGCTTAACATTTTCGACCTAGGAGAGAATAAAATATCGCAAAGAATCATTTCTCCACTTGCTTGTCCATGGTCAGTATCTAACCTGGTACCTTGCACAAGCTCTGAAGCTAATTCCAGCAGCAGGATAAAAACAATTCTTTTGGGTTTTTTTTTCATGCATCTCTTGTTTGTATCAATTGCATTACAGAGAATGTCTTCCTTTCTATATCCTGTGGAACTGCTGTTGTGGCAGTGTTTTCAGTAAGATCACATTTTATCATTATACTCAATGTTCTTTGAATATCAAGAAAAATGCTATGATATGAAATGCTCTCCTACATACAGGCTTCAACATGTCAGAAATTATTTCTGCATTCACAATTGATCTCTGACACCTTTTGGTCACACCATGAACTTCTGTGAGAGATGTATTTTCTCCAGAAGGACTACTGTTGAACTGCAGTTCACAAGGTAAAGAAATAGCCACAAGCCCTGTTCAGAGTACAGGGAAACATCTCTCAGTTTCCATACAGTGCCACACGTATAGAGATATGCACATCCATTTCAGCAAATTAACCAGACTATTTCTGCAACAGGCTCCAAAAACCAAGAGCAATTATGATGTTTATTTTTTAAGACTGGTCAGTCTATCAGATAGTAAATGACACTATACAGGTATTTAGACACACACACAGATTTATGATTTTCACTAGGTAAAGAGCTTCATGTACTACATAAGAAATAATTGAATTAAATACCTCTTTACAGTATTGGTCCAAAACATCATCGAACTTCAACATCATCTGCTTATTAATGGCTTCACGAGAACGGATGTGTTTGAACTTTAACAGCAAGTCAAAGGCAGCTTCTGCTGATCGAAGATTCTTAAAAGATTCATCAATGAAGTTTTTAGTCTTTTCTTCAATAACCTAAACAAAGGAAGAAGGCCAAGAAATCCTATCACTTAGAGATTCAGCTTGCAAAAACAAGAAAGGAAGGCAAAACAAAAATACTTTTTTATAACTGTGGTCAAACATATTGTAAATATTTTTTGTCTTATAAATTACTAACAAACTGATGGCTTTCCACTAAGTTGCAGGAACTTAACGTTAATTAATGTGTCTGCTGGGCAGGTATACAAATCACAAAAAACATTTTAACAATTTGTACTTTGGAGGGGTGAAGGACTGAATGAACCCACACAAGGAAGTTTTACGTCTTTGTAGGACCTGACCGAGACATGTCAGCACCAGAGTACAGAGAGGTCTGTTCATGCTGCACTGATTCTGCCAATGAACAAAAAGTGTGCTTCACCATTTTCAAGATAAAGTGAAACTATAAACAAAAACAATTTGGAAACAGAATACTGACTTTAAAAAATGGTCAAATTCCTCACATTTTAATTTACATATTTATTCATATATTATTTTCTTTTGCAAACTTACATTTTCTTTAAATGAAAATGCTGATATTCTAGAAGGAATTTGTATATAAGAAGTAACGGGGGGGGGGGGAATGACAGTATGTGGTACTTAACAAAACTTCTTCTTTAAATTCTGCCATAATTAATTTCCAGTCACGTGCACTGCTGATGCTAAAAGGGTCAAAAGTCAGTTCTTCCATAGGACTAGTTAGTCCATTTACTCCTCTCACTAGATCATCAACACGCTTTGGATCCCCCGTAACAACCTTCAGTTCAGGACCAAATATATTGTGAAACTCTTCAACGATCTGTTAATTCAGAAGAACATACCAGAAAGCTTTATTTTTAATGGGTTTTTTTCTGCCATTTAACACATCTTTCTGATATTATTTCCTTTAAAAAATAAAAACAGCTCAGAGAATGATCAATTCATGCTGCAATTTACATTTTGTGTATTTCTATACAACACACTAAGTAACTTTATGGAAAAAAAAAAAACTCACTCCACAGGCCCAACACTTCAGTTGTTAAAACAGATAATACTCAGTTATTACTCCTTGTTATTCCACTTTTCACATACACAGTTTTACATACACAGTCTATAGCATCTGATCATTGATGGACCTCTAATACTTCTAGTTACTCTGACTTAAATTAGCCTAAATATAGCATCTCTCCATTTATATTATCCTGCAATTGATATACTGATTCATATATGATCCAATTTTATATTATAGTATACTGAAATGGTTATTTTATCTAAAATTATTAAGCCAGCAACCCACAAAAACTGCAAAGCTGTGAAACAGTTGTTACATGTCTGTATGTTCATAACAGCAACGTACCCAGTAACATCTCTCCTCAGCCAGTACCTTGAGAAGGGTTATTTTATCTTAAGGGTTAAGAGCAGCTTTGTTGGAAACACAAAACCACTACAAAACTAAAGGCTGTTAACATTTCAACAACTACAAAACAAAAGAATCTCCTCTACAGAATAAGACACTGATCACACAATCCTTTTATTTATTGTCTGTATTACTACCTGCAAAATATCATACAGATCTTGACAGACTGCAGCCATATAATCTGTTTTTTCAAATAAACTTTTTCGGTCAAATTCCCAGTGTTGCTCTCCTCCTGCTGCTTCAATTTGGGCACGAACAGCAAAGTAACATTTCTTCCACTGTTCAAGAGTGCTTTTGGCTTCTGCTATTTTCTCTTTTGCAGCAGCTCTATCTTCTCTATTAATCAAATCAAAACAGTTAAGACACTATAGACAGAAAGATTCTAGATAGAAAATTACAGCTCAACTGGATTAATATATTCTGGTTTAGTAGCTTCTAATTATAAAAGATCTAGGCAAAACTTGTAACTGCCAGGTCTTAATTTTCAATGTAACTGATTTTGAAATAAGATATTATTTCAGAACTGATTTTGATAATATTTATGCCACTTTTTTACCACTATAATTCTATTAGTTTTATTGATTTATGTCCTTTTGAGACAAAAGAGCACGAGCACCTATTTCTTCAGGGCTGATTCAGTAATTTAGGAAAATTACAAAATACATTGACTTTTAATTGACCTTCTAATACAACTTCAGATAGTGAAAAACACTGAAACCTATTCGATTAAAGTGTTATCTACTGCACTTCCTGTAGAACAAGCAAAACTTTTAATAAATACAGCCTAGTTAAACAGGAATCCAATACTTACCTAAACAGCGTCTGTAAATCCACAGCTTTGTACACTCTTGTTGAAATTTCCCATGCAATTCGTTCCATGAGGGGTGCCATCCGTTCGTCGTTGTTGTAATGCCGTGATATAGTCCATACCATTCTCAGGCCATTTATTAGTGAAGGAATTGTATCCAAGACAACTTTAAATCCAGTGCCGTATGTTAAATTCTATTAAATGTATTATAAATATTGTGAATAAGATGTCATAAAAATACAGATACATATTCAATAAACCGATATTTATTCTGTAGATACCTGAAGTTAAGGAAGTCTGTGACATTACTAAATAAGCAACCCAGTCAAGGAAACACCCTGGTGCCTGAGTAACACCCAAGGTTCAGGATGTGCAAATCTGCATCTATTGCTCAAAATGCTTTTAGCTCCTGTCTCATTAATATTCTCCTTTCTTTAAAAGATGTCCCAAGACTGGTTTTGGCTCAGCTTTTTATTTGGATGTTTGAATGATCTTCAATGAAACTTAAAAATCGAGGCATCAGCTCTAATCAGTGACAGACAGTACCTCAAAAACAGAGTAGAGAAATCTTTGTTTTCCCCAATTCAGCTTTGATATCGAATTCTCCCACGGCTATGATCTACAAACTGAGCTGTTCACAGCTCTGGGCTTCTGCTTTCAAATATAAGAACAAGTGTAACTCAAACAAAATAAGCAAGCTTTTTTTTTAATTAAATATAAAAAAGCTAGAAAATATATTTATGCTGATAAAATGTAAAAAATAAACAATAGGTGATTATATCAACAGGGAAACCAAACTCAGGTAATTACAATTAAAACTTCACAAAGTTTTCTTACAGATACATACCTTCAAATGGCGTTCGAGAGTTGAAAGAAACTTAACATTATCTAGAGCTTCCACTTGGTATTTTCTGAGGTCACTTAAGACTAACTGTAACTCTCCAATATGCTTAGATTCAGCTTCCTGTAATATTTCCAAGACTTTTTGCACTTCTGGAAGCTCTGTCTGTTCAGTAAGGGCACTTAAAGTATCATTTCTTTCACGCCAGAAGTCAACTTCTGCAAGTGGACCATTATCCTATGAGTAATGTGGAATAAAATAAAAATTTTAAATTACCGTTATCCAAGAGTGATAACCTATAACCAGGACTATATTTGTTCCTTCTTTTCAATATGCTCTATGCTGAGAAAAACCTGATATTATTCAACTACGCAAAGAACCTAGAGAGAAGGTTCTTGAAATCAAGAGAGTTTTACACATACTGAAGGGAACTGCCCATGGGAGAGACCATGCTGCAAAAGCTTATACACAAGGAACTTTGTAGACATGAAATCCCTCAGTACTTTTAATGGTATTACTCATATATGTAAGCATTTGCAAAATCAGAACCTTATAATTGGAATTTTTTTTTGTTTGAGTGAGTTGACATTTTCAAGAAAAAATATAGTTGCATATTTTTAAAAAATCAGTGTGGCTTTTAATATTTCATTGTTATATTTAAAAGAGTGCAGATAATAAAAGTGCCTTAGTTTTCCACAGTTACCCTGTGTTGGTAGGATCGGCAGTGAGTTTATATTATATTTATATTTTATTTCCCAGAGTCACACAGTTCCTCACTAGTTTTGTTCTATTTTAGATTAATTAGTAAATGGCTTTCCAACAATCAAACATGAAGATGGGTTAAAAATGAGCACAAGCCATTCAAAGAGATCCTTGTGGGGAAATGAAGCAATGTCTCCAGGAATAAAAGCTTAGTGTTACAGGCAACGTTACCTGTGGAACCTTTGTCAGCTGTGCCTCTAGAGCTGTGGCTATTAATTTCCGCCAGGTCACTGCACAACTGTCCAGAGCTGCAACCACTTCTGGCATTGTGGCAAGAACAGTCACTTCTTCATCTAGATCTATAGTTGGCATCTCCAGTTTAATATCTCCTATTGAAGAAAAGGCACAAAGAATTAAATGCCTTGTTCCATCAGCGCTGGTAAAGTAACACCACAGAAATGGCTTATGCCTTCCACCTTGTTAGCTACTTGAGGATAGGTAACATACGACTTGCTCTGCCTGTTTGAGAATACGGCAAAAAACATCCGGTTCCTTCACAGTTAACAGAGTGCAAATAAAGATATACTCTTAGAAATACATGGAAAATTCTCAGCTTTCAAGTCTTAACCCAATCTCTGACTACTAAGAATTAGGATTAGGTCTTTGCTGAATAAGATTATCAATCTGCCTGTTGTAGGCCACTATGCTCTCCTTAATGGCATGACACTAGCCCCTGTCAGAAAAGAGATTCTAAACAACACATGAAAGTCTCATTTGATCTGTCGCTTTCTATACCCAGCTATGGCCTGAGTGCCCTGAACACTGGTAAGTAACAAAGCATGTTTACCCTCTCTCCTATTTTCACTCCAGGTCATTTGAAAGACTATAACTGATTTAATCTATTTCCCCATACTGCCTGCTATGATTCAGGGCAGTAAAAATACTATTATCAGCAGAGAAAAACTTTAATCAGGTCTGGAGCTCCCCCAGAAATTATATGTATTTGTTATTCTATATAAAGCCATCCCTAGATGAACCTCTTTCTACTGTCATGCACTCTAAACAACATGGTGCTGGCATAGGCAGAGCACTCGCCTTCAGTTTGTTGTACAGTCTGCTGAGTAACATTTAAGACTTCTTGCTCGTTTATCTGAATCTCATTCCTCATCTGAATATTACAGTATTCCACAGGCTGTTCTTTCTTTTCTGCAAGTTCAGCCTCAGGTAAATTGCTTTTTTCAGAATCTGTGTTTTCACTGTCTGGATGAAAGGAAGTTTCCTCAGTCTGCTGCTGACTATAGGAGAGAGCTGGTGAAGACACCTACAAGTAAAACAGGTACCATAGATTAGACGGCTCTTATTTAAAAAGAAAACAGTAAAAGTCAGGTTACTAGCAATTTGCTTAAGCATTGGATGTGTTGTTCTAAAATTTAATTTAAGTGTATCTCCTTCCATTTCACCTCTTTAGCATCATTTGCGCTGCCTCAAGTTCTGCAGGGGAATTAGCTCCAGTATGTTTTTACAAAAGTCTGTCAGCACAAAAATAAAGCTATCTGGTGTCACACTCTTACATGTTTCTCATATAGAGCCAGGCAATGAAATAATGCCTATCTCCACATCTTTACAAAAATCTGGGAAACAAAATAGCAAAGATTAACAAAAACTTCATTTTAGCATATGAAGGTCACTCATTAAATACTAGTATTTCTTATGCATAGTCCATACGGTCAGCAGAATACTAAATAGGCAAACCACTCATAGAAACACTCAAGACTCCCTATATAAAAGCTGTAACACATTTACCTGTGAGATGGCATTCTTTAGCATCAAAAGCGTATCATCAGTCAGAACACCAAACTTTATCCCTTTAGGAAGAACCTCATTAGCTTCAGTCAGGTCATTAGGTTCAGTAACTCTTTCTAAACAGTATACAAACAATTAGCATAAATCTAGCTATATGATACAGAAAGCACAAAGCATAAAGTCCTTTCAATAATAAGTTAAAACTACAATAAAACAAACTGTGTTTGTAATAAAATAGGTTTTATGCAAGTCACTTTCAAAACTGGTGCTGGTTTTAACAGTGTAGATGCTTTTTCAGAAAGGGCAGAAAAATATTTGTCATCATCTGACTCTAGGTCTTTACAATCCAGCCTGACAGTTACAAAATGGTTTTCAGTCACCTTGATTTGAACTTCTGTTCTACACACAGACCAGGAAAATCCTGCACAGAACTGACATAAAATGACCAAATATATTATCATAATTGTCTTTTTTTTCTCAAATGTCCTGTTTCTAGAAAAAATGAAATGGGCACATACAAATACTTTGTAGCTTCAAAACACACGTGTTGCTGCTCAGTGAGCCCACATAAATGTTTATGCTCGGGCCGGTCTCTGGCACTAAGTTAGAGTTAACAGATTGTTGATAGTTCCTGGATAAAGGTGTGGAAATACTCGCTTGTTTTAGTGAAGAAGCTGTTTCCTATAGGGCTACAGCTAGATACTGAGGTCTGATTGCGACCAGAACCAGAGCTACTTCAGATGCTGGAATAACTCGTGTTGAATAATTCATGCTTGAATAACTCTTGCTTTATGACAAAAGCATGAAATACCAGAATGAAACATGCTGCTGTTGTGTATGAATTTGAGTCAGGTAAGGAAGTCTGATACTCCAGTTGTGCTTATCACCACCTTATGGTCTAACTTTCACATACGGATATGCACTATCCTGAATCCCAGTCACTATCGCATTTTCTCAGTGTGAAGTACTGTTTACTCCAAAGACTGAAAACACTGAGCATGCAGTTATTCAGAGCATATACCTCTGGTGTCTCTCACAAAATATACAGTAAAATCTGACTCAAATTCTTCAGGGATTTCATCAAGAGCCACATGGAAACACACTTTGTCAACTTTCTGTTCTTGTAGCTGAAACAGAAAATAAAAAGGAAGTACAACTATTACTGTTTGCTGCCATGTTTCTTAACAGCAAGAAAACATTTGCCTGCTGTTAGCAATAGGACAGAATCATGAGTTTAACTCCATTATCTTCGCATTGCTATCCAAGTAAATTACTGACATAAATGAACTGTTAAAAAAAAATCACTCTGCTAACAGTAAAAATCATCAGCTTTGGAAACAATGTTGATTTCCAGACCAACAGGACTAAAAGCATTAGTGCTTGAAACATAAGAAACCAGAAAGCACTTAAATGTCTGCCCCGTGCCTTTCTGAGAATGTGCAAGCACCTACTCACCTTCCACTTGCATTTCAATCATAAAAGAAGTTTAGTTAGAAATCCCGGGCTTCATCCTGACCATCTAATTAAGTAAAAGACTTGAGGTACAAAAGCCTTTGATCACTGTTCCTTACGTGCTCTTCCCACGGTGTCTTTATCTAGCAATTATTCTAGCTGCAACTTTTCTTTCATTCTGGGAACAGCCAAGGTGGTACCTGAGTGACTCACTGCTGCACTTCCTCACCAAAAATCACAGTGTTTTGCCAAGTAAATTACCTTTGCAATGTCTTGTCAGACAATGTCAGAGGCTGTGGCAGACACCACAGGCCGTTGGTTTTGAATGGAAATTCCTGTTCTCATAAAACGTTTTGTTCTGCTCCGAGTACTTGCTCTGCACTGTATCTCCTTAATTTGCCGGTTTTACTGAATTATTTGCATCAGAAAGCCAGAATTTCCATATCCACAAAAGAAGAGAGGGAAATACAACAGACTTACCTGTGGTGCGTGTTCCATACTGTCAGTTGTAAATCTTTGCTCCAGTTTACTCAATTCAGACTTGCTAGAGAGAACCGATACCTGACCTGACACACTTTCATCGTCTATAGATTGCAGAGGGGATGTCTTGCTTTTCTGAGTCATCCCTAAGAAAGATTAACACAGGAGAACTCAATTAAAGATGGAACTCAATATAAGATGGATCCTTCCAATCTTCTTCTCAAACTAAATGAGCATTTTCTTCCATCTTCAGCATCACCTTTCAACAACCAGCCACCCAAACTTGGTGTTAATCATACATTTTCCCATAGGAGAGCTCTGTTGCTGAAGAACTGAATACAAATATGCAAGAAACTACACTGCATTCCAAAGGTAACTGGGCTTTTTCAGAATATCCTTACCAGTATTTTCCAATGCAATTGATCTTTCATGAGAAAATAAGTAGATTAACACATTTCAACCTGAAATCACTTTGTAAAAGGAAATGCAAACAATTAAGGATTTCGTCATGCCAGATCTAAGATGTGGAAATGTTTATAGTTACGGCATGCCCAAGAGGTGATGATGAAGACATTGTTACACAGGAACAACTGCATAAATTCCAGGGCTACTCAAGAATTTCAAACTTTATTTCATATTGTCTTTCAGAACGTGCACCATGTCTTCTTCCCCTTTCAGCACAGGCTTCTGGACACTTAAAATAAATGGAAAAAGCATAGTTGCATCCTTTGTACACTGATATTATTATCAAGCAACAAATAATTCTCCCTGTCTTCCAGCTTTTGAGCATTAACCTGCAGCATTGCAGCTGCCTCCATTCAGAGGTTGTCGTGGTTCAGCCCCGATCGGGACCAGACTACGCAGTCTCTCTCCCGCTCCCCCCACCCTCCGAAAGAATAGGGGGAGATGATATAAGAAAAACAGCTCGAGGTTTGAGATAAAGACGGGGAGGAATCCTTACAGTTACCGTCACGGGCCAAACAGACTCGACTTGGGGAAAAACTATTCATTTATTACTAAAACTAGCAGGAGAATGAGACAGGGAACAAGATAACCTTCCCCCACCCCTCCCTCTTCCCGGGCTTAACATTTATC
>WHYT01012373.1:0-26342 GCA_009806455.1 Tetrax tetrax | reverse complement strand
GTCATCCATGATTTTATATTTACTTAGGTAACATTGATGTAAATGTTGGATCATTTGAGACTGACTGTCAATTGTTGAATTTCACAAGAAATGTTAACATTTGATGGTTATCCACCAGTGGTGATGATCATTTTAAGGTCTTTCAGTTAGTTTTTAAGCACATGTGCGCATTGTTTTTTACCATTGGAAAGTGTTGTTTCTTTAATTGAAAGTCATACCAAATTAAATCAAGTGTCTTACTAAACTGTAGTCTTGTCAAAAAATGAGTAATTTTGTTTCTTAAGATTTTATTCTTAAGAATAAAAATTTTATGAAAAATATTCTTATTTTTCATAAAAGCAATATGGTTGGCCTGAGTTACCATACATTCACTTCCTTTATTCTTCATCAGTTGAATTCTGTGTTATGTTTTCCACTATTTTTTTCTGTAAGAGATGTCAGGCTACCCCATCTAAGTGACTTGCATCCTCTTTTCCCTTCTTAAATATTTGCACAGCATTAACCCTGTTCTAATCTCTTGGTGGCTGGTTCAGTATGAATCAGTGAGTCAGATTCCTCTTCTGCTAGCTCGTCTCATTTACTGGGTGCGGGTTAAATGAGCCTGCAGATTTAAAAATGTTTGTCCTTGGATAGATGTAGTTTAATGTAATTTGTGGTTATTAATGGGCTGGAAAAAAATGTATTTCCTGTGAAATAATTGCATTATCTTAGTTATTTTCAAAAACAAGAACAAAAATTCTTACTGAACACTTCAGCATAACATTATTAACAATTTCCCCATCCTCCATCAAGTAAACAGTTAGAGTGTTGCTCAGTTTACTAGGTTTCAATACAATTTAAAATGTTCTATTGTTCTTTGTTTCTTTCAAGCCATATATATTTTTTTTTGTTTGTGCCCTCAGCTTCCTTTATCAGCTCTCTGCATGGTCTTAGATTGATATAGATTACTCTGCGTTTCCCTGTTGTTCTGGGGTTTTATGTATGGCTTTTTTATTTCTGCTTATTGTTTTATTTTGACACTGAATGAAGAGGTCCTTTTGTCAAAGTCTAATCCTCTTTTATCATTGTGGGATCACTGGAAGAATGATTTCCATTTAGAAGCAGACCACCAGTATGACTGATTCCTTAACTGGTTGGAAGCAGGTGGAGGCTGTATACCCAGAGGGCTCCATCGGATCTTGGAGTTGAAACCACACGTCCTGTTAGATGCCTGAACCTTTGTTAAACTGAAGAATCTTTAATCCAAGGAGGGATGAGTTTAATTCCATCTGGTTTTATTAAATGCCACAATATGGGCTTTCAGCTTTTATAAGCTTTTATCAGTTGCTTTTAGTGAGTTTTTATAGTTGCTGTAAGCCCCCAGAAAAGAAAATAACAGCGTGCTGACACCAAAAGTGCTGGCCCTGCCTTTATGGCAGCGGCACAGATGTGCTGCTGTAATCTTCATTTCACAGCTTAGATTGACCTTTGCACACAGGCGCTGGAAAGGAATCAATTTTACAGATCTTAATATCTACTGGAAAGAGTTCTCCTGGAGTCCATGTTTTTATTTCATATTAATTAGTGTGAAATAACATAATTTAATTGCACTTAAGTGGAGACAGAAAGAAATGTTTCCCGTAATGGGCTTGCTTTCAGTGTTTTTAAATGCCATGCATTTTTGTGGGTAAGTAGTCATAAGAGTAAGCTCAGTTAGGGATGTCACTGACAATGAAAAATATTCCTCAGTTGTATTTTAGTGTTTCTCTCCCCTCCTTTTCTAGCATAAATTAGAAGATGGCTTCAAAGGCTGATTTCCAGCCAGGTCGTAGATTTCTATTGGATGTGTGCAACGATGCGTTCTCTAAGGTTTTCTACCTGTAGTTAAAGTTGAGCTATGTGGCAGATATACATCTTTAGGGTGTTCAGTGAAGTATTGTTGTTAAGTATACTACCTAGGGAACATACTAGATGACCAGTAAAATAAAAAAAAAAACCCACCAAAATTCCAATCCACTCCTTCCCTCTGTGACAAATTTCCACACTACTGTTTATGCTGAAAAGCTCCAAAAGGACCACTTACACGGTTGACTTTGACATATCAGAATCAGATGATGCTCAACAGATAGGTAGTTAAAGGTTGTTGAACCTCTGTGTTTAAATGAAAAGCCAATTAACTCTCTCACCATCACCAGCTCTTCCTATCTTCCATTTTATTTGATTTTATGATGCCTTAACTTCCAAGCCTGTCCTTATTGCAGAAGCTTTTATCTAGAAAGTTGATGAGAACAGCATATGTTAGCTGTTGTCAAATGTGGTAGCACATAACACAGCAGCAGCGTCGCGCCTTGCCTGCCTGGTACAACTGTAGCATCACTTTGTTGTGCAGAGAGACTCTTTAAAAAGCAGAGCCGAACAAGGCCGTTGGCAGAGATGATGGCTGTGCTTACACGAAGTGTTTCAAAAAAACCTCTAATTGGACTATCAGTGGAGCAGAGTCATGGTTAATTGTGGCAGAAATGGTAATGAAATCAAGCATCAAAAGGGCTTCCTGAGGCTTTTGAAGGACAAAATCCCACAAGTGGTCTCTAACAATTTATTTATATTAGTATACCTTCTCTGGTCAAGCTGGATCATGGGCTACTCCAGGTTGTGAAACACATATGTGGGACCATTCTGGGCATCCAGCTGGTCCAGAATGGGTGCATTTCTATACTATCAAACTCTTAGGGATGGTCAAATCCAAACTATCTATTGAGAATGATGTTTGGTCCTTGCTAGCTGAACTGTGCACAGGAAACCAGAAGGTACTGACTGACCAGAGCCAAAATCATGGTAGAGTCCCTTCATATGAATAAATGGTATAGATTATCAAGTTACACTGCTTGGTATGGTTTAATTCACTACTGTCAAGCTAGTCTTTGGGGATGAAGGGACAAGGTAGCGTACTATGTTCCTGAGCAAGCACTTTGATTTGCTCATATTTAACGATGAAACAAAATTATCATGGCCTAAGTAATCACAAGTGAACATACCCAAAATAGACTTGTGAGAGTAGGGATCTGGATCCCTGCTTACAATGTAGTCATTCACTTCTGCAAACCTTTGCTGTTGGATCTTCTGTTATTTTATATTGATATCGCAGGAGCATGGAGGTAATGGAGAATTGTGACACCTCTTTCTATTAGGAAGAACAAACAATAGCATGTGCTTCATCATATCCCTGATCCACCCAGAGCTGGCTGCCACAAAACTAGAAAATCTGAGTTCACACGTGCTCAGCAGGGACCTATTTAGAGTGCAGCAGCAAAATTGTCTGCACTGAGTGTATTCCTTCCCTTTCCAACCTCCTCCGACTGCGACCAAGCAGGCTGCACGTATGGCGTCCCTAGAAAGCAATTGAACATCCTACGCTGCTGGAGTTGCCAGCGTTGAGTGGCAATTTCTGCGCGATTGTTCTGCTCAGCATTGGGCCGGTGGAAAAAAAAATAGCCCGTGATGAGGGAATTAAAGGCTATTATAGAGTACGTATGCGTACAGGGGCTGATCTAAAATCACACAAGCAATCTTAATTCTGTTCTTTGCTCACTTTTGAGGGCTTGACTTGGCAAACTTTGAGTTTCTTTAGCAAATACTTTTTTTTAGGTGTAATTAAATACAAAGATGGCTGTGGGTCTTTTAAGAGAACGCTGTGGGTTTCACTTGTGTTAATCTACATGCTGGATTTAGTTCTAAGTCCAAGGAAACAAGTCATCAGGTTTTGTTAAGTTTTGTTATTGAGAGAGCTTTTCACCCTGATCTGAACCATTCACTTAGATTTATAGCACCTGAAGGTACTGTGCTGGATTTTGCCCATGGTCTCTGGACAGAAGAAAATATTTCTAGTGTCGTTAATTGTCCTGTGTCACCCACTTTATCAGCTTTCCCAGACTCTGCATTTGTATCCATTTGCCAAGCTTTTGTACAGGGAAAAAAAAAAAAAAAAAAAATTTTTCCCTCTCCAAATGAACTGTTGGAACGATATACTTTTTTTTCAAGTTTTTGTAAAGAAAAATTAGAAAATAAATTAAAACATTCTTAACCTGCTTTAGAAGTACCCATGCATTTCTTGTCCAAAGCAGTTTAAAACAATGAGATGCTCCTGAATACATGTGCAGATCAAAGTTGTTCAGATCTCTTCAAAAAGTCAGCAAGCCGATAGGATTCTGCTTTAGAGCTCAGTTTTGACGATGCTGATGAGCACGCTGGCCCTGATCTACAAAATGTGTACGTTCATACTGAATTTGAAGCACCTCCATCATGTTCTTGAAGTCCCTAGATTTACTCAGGCTAAGTAAAGCTCAAGTTAGACCCCTGCTTTGAACATCAAGGGATTCTGAGATGGTAATTTTGTTAATTTTTCTTACATCAACTAGCACAGCCCTACTGGGGCTCCGGTGCTATTAGAACTTGCATGGTGACTAATAACACTAATGCAGTTTTCAACTCATTTTAGCATTAAACCACAAGCAGCACTCTCAAATAATTTACTTCTCTTTATAATAAAATCACGTTCGTGTTCGGAAGGATAGAGGAGCAGCCAGCCACGTGAGAGATCAGCTCACGCATCAATTCCTACAGCAATATTTAGATCAATATCCCTTAAATATCCCAGCAATATCCCTTAAACTGGGATACTGGATTTAAACTCTGATCCCACCTCTGTTGTGCTGGGCTGATAGAAGATGACACGTATCGTTTGTGACTTTTAAAAAGCAAACTGTATTTTTTAGGCTTTAAGCAACCTATTGTATTCATTTGGGAAAGCAGGTTTTCTGACAATATCTGGTAGAGATAATAAGGAAAGAAGCACGTGAGAGGTTACTGATTTACCTGTGTAAATTACACCATTTTTAATTAGGGTCTCACAGTTTATATATGTGTAATGAAATGGCATTTGTAAAATTATATTGTCCACAACAGGCTAGCCCAGAGTTTTAGTAATTGCAAAGCAAGGTATGAGGCCCTCTGGTAGGGCTGCCTGTCCTCATTTCTCTAATTGAAGTGAGTAGCCCAATGGGAAAACCATTATTTCTAATATTATATACACAAATTAAAACTCCATTTAGAGGTACAGTGGGACCATCTTATAATTGACTTTGATCTTGAAGAAATATCTCAGTAATATTTATAGAAATATGGTCTCTGCCAGAAAGGGTATCTAGAAGGGAAAATATTATTTTACTGAGAAAGCCCTGAGCATGAGTAACACCAAATTTACTAGAGCTGTGGGGGCTGAAATAAGTTTCTTTGGTGCAGTAAGCAGCCTAATAGCAGCAAAGTGTTGCTGAAGTCCATCTTTCACCTTCCTATTCTGCTTGTGCAATGGTGTAGATGGTGAAGGAAATTACACATTGTATTTAAGCAGAGAGCTCCTTGGATAAGCCACACCACTTTTATGTCTATTTTTTAATACAGGCTGACACTTTAAAAAATCCCCCTAAAAATATACATAAAAATATTTACATATACCTGTTTAAAACTACATTTTCCCCTTTCCTGCAGGAAATTGCAAGCATCCAGCAAGCTGCTATAGCACAAGAGGGGCCAGTGATCGTCTATTAGCTTTTTGAATGGACAGGCAATCACTTGCAAGTCTTTGATCCCCAGGGGTAATTAGGAAGACACTGAATAGGAAGTGCTGACTCTTTGCATTGAGCAAACATTGAATTTAACTGCTTCATTTTATAACCTCTTTCTAGTTACTTCCTTGAAGGTTTCAAAGAAATGTGATGCTTCAGCTAGAAGCTTTTTTTTTCTTCCCTATTAAGAGCAATTGGGAACTAAATTAAAATATAAAATGTTCTCCTAAGAAGGAACTAATACTATTTGGTAGACCATCTGCTTCTATCTTGGAAATCTTTGATGCAGCTCTTCAGTCAGGAGGGGTCAAAGAATAACTAGTTTGTGTCAAAACAAAGTAAGTAAATGCGTTTGCAGCCAGGACTTGAGGTGATTACCACAATGCCTTCTTTTCCCAGGAGGCAGTTCCCACTTTGGTGGCAAAATTTTAAGAGGAAGCTCCCCATCATTTTAATTTCTCCTTTGCACATGGTGATTCTGACGGAGAGGAGGAGGAAACCTGAATTATCTCTGAAATAATCTCTTCTGATGCTTGCACAGTTTGAGCTCTGAACGTGGAGGGATGGCCAGGCAGCAGGCAGGGTCTCAGGTAGGACTGGAGGTATCCCATAGTATGTGTCTATACTGAGCTAGCTGTGACAGCACATACCTCTTACTTTAGGACATTTGAGGTTCTGAAAATACCACAAATACACACAACACAGCTATCTCATCTAATCCCTTCACCCAGGGATGGACGGATACAGGTTCTCAAGTTCTCAGCATGAGGAACTCGCAGCCCAGCCCAGCACAGTGTCTTTATCCCCAGTCTGTGAAGGCTTGTAAACCCTTTTTTCCCATTGAAGGTGGATCACTGAGGAGTCAGGAAGCAGGGCAGATGGGGAATTTACAATAGTGAGCATGACCCTAAATGTCCCTCCTTGTGCCTTTTTTATTTTCCATAACTATTGTCTTGTGTCAAATAAATCAACAGGCCAGGAAGCAGAGCCGTGGGACCTCCCAGCCGCAGGCTGAGAGTCTTCACTTAAACAACACCTAATCAGGCTGCCTTTTGGGCTCCGTTCCTTTGTGACCTGTTAGTTTTACATTTCTAACTGTGCGGCAACCCTGATCCAGACGTGTTGTGGAGAGCGCTGCGTGGAGTGTTCTCCGTTCCCACGTGGCCACAGTCCTGTCCTGGTGTGCCACCTCACATTCATTCAGGCAGAGGGTGATTTCTGGAGTCAGGTTTTCCAGACCTTGACTAAGAGCTTTGAGGCAGAAGGAAAGCATTTATGCATAGGAAATACCTTCAGGTGCTAGAAATGACACAGAGCGCTGTGCAGAGTTTTCTGTCACGAGGTAACTGCCAAAGTCCACACAAGACCTGGCCTGCAGGAATCCCTCTCTCCTTGCCCCGCAGCCTCTGGCTAGTGACCCAGGTACGTATGTGTAAATGGTGTGCATTCATGATGTTACAGACCGTTAGGATCTTTAGTCAAGATCCTGGATTTCAATTCCAGACCTGAGAACCTGTTAGGTTCTTGGGTGGTAAATTACTCCAACACTCAAAATGTCCCATGCCCTGAGATGAACATCGACTTGGATCTGTCAGGTCCAGGACTTGACCTTACAAACAAGGAGAGCAGGTGGAATATATGGGATCCAGACTTGTTGCTTCTCCCCTCTTCCCACGCCAGTAGGACCACAGAGCCACTTCATTCCTTGGCTCTTGCTGTGTTGGTATGTTCTACCACGCTGGGACACAGAAACCTTGTCCAGCACTGAAATGGAACAACAGTATAAGAGAAAAACAAACTAGTTGATTCTTTTTTTTAATGTTTGTTTTACTGTTTCTATTCTCATTAATCTTGCGTGCCTCTTCCCTGTTTTTTTTGAAGATTGACAAACCAGTGATTATTTCATGCTGAAAGGCTCCTTTTCATAACATTGAATGTCACAAAAATATGATTAGTTCTACAACAGTCAATTCTCCCACTTCTACAGAAATCATATAATTTCAGTGTAGAGAGAGACAGTTATCCAGATAATTACAGTCAAGTTTATTCCAGAGACAGGAGTGAAAGCAATACATTTACTAGAGTCAAAATTAGCCCTGAGTAATTCAGTGGTAGAATTCAGCTTTTTTTTTTTTTTTCAATTAGAAGAAAAAGCAAACCTCAGGTCTCATTCTAGAGAGTGTGTTACTGTAAGTCAGTCGAACCTGAAGGTTAAAGAGGAATACGTAACCACCACATATCTTGTACTCCATTCCCCAAAAAGAGGGGAGAGCAAAGAAACAAGCTATATAAATGTCTTCTCAACCACTGACTGGGCTACAACCGGTTTTCTTATTCCAAGTCCCTTTTACTTTATTTCTTAGCTTTCCTTTGCTCTTCCTAGCCACCTTCTTTTTCTCAGTTTCTGTTATTCTGTGTTTTTCTCACCTTGCTCCCCTTTCTTTCTTGTTTTTATTCTTGTTCGTTGTGGCATCAGTGCTTCTCAGCTTTTCCTTCTCACACTGTCTTTTCCCATTTTCTCCTTTGCCCCGTGCTGCACTGTGAGGCTTTGGAAAACCATTCTCCCTACCAGGAGTGATCCTTCCCCTTGTGTTGGCTTTGCCTTTGCTGTCACCAGTGCAGTGAGGTGCTTGTAGAAATCAGTGGAGCCAAGCTCTTCTTCAGATCTACCCAGTGTTCATACAACTGAGCTGAGGAGGGTGGCGTGGCTGTGCAGAGAATCATAGAATCATTGAATCTTTAAGGCTGGAAAAGACTTCCAAGATCATCAAGTCCAACCATCAACCTTACACCACCATGTCCACTAAACCATGTCCTGTAGTGCCACATCTACACGTTCTTTGAACACCTCCAGGGATGGTGACTCCACCACTTCGTTGGGCAGCCTGTTCCAGTGCCTGACCACTCTGTCAGTAAAGAAGTGTTTCCTACTATCCAACTAAACCTCCCCTGGTGCAACTTGAGGCCATTTCCTCTCATGCTATCACAAGTTATTTGGGAGAAGAAATTCAACGTCCTTAAGAAGGAGAGAAGCCTGGCTTTTCCAAAGCTTTTGCACTCTCCTATGTTATTTCTGCAAAATATACTGTCATCCTTAGATAAATACAGATTCAAAATATGGAGTGTTCTTAGTGTGAAGAGGCTGATTAGGTTTCTCAAATGAGAAGCTCAAAAGGCTTTCTATCTTGCCTGCATGCCGTTTACTCTCTGGGCTGGCTGTAAATCCAGGCTGTGCACCGTGCCTGTGGCGGTGATGATTAACTTGTTAATTTGTTGAGCTTCCATTCTGAGAAACTCTTTATTCATTCTTCAGGGTAAGATCAGTTGTTAACTGTAAAACAGTTGTCATTTTATTCATTCCTTAACTTCTCCAGGAGCTTTGCCCCAGTGAGACATCGCCGGGCCAGCCGCAAGACCTGCAGCACTTGGCTCTGAGAGGGCAGGCGAGGAGGTAGCAGCAGAGCCCGTGAGCCACTGTGAGAGCGCGTTTAACAAAAACTATGGAAGCAGCTGGTGGCTTCAGCCATAGCCTTAATTTCAAACATCGTAATTGATTGGTTCGGTTATTTATTACGCTGCTCTGGGCAAAGCAACAAGCTAAGAAAGGGCCAGCCAGTGTGTTTTTCAATTTTTTTGCTGACTTGTGTGGTTTCCGGGGGTCTCATATGCTTCAGTAAGCATGTCTTGTCTTTTCTTCTCCCCGTGATCTATCACACTCAGCTGCCTCTCTGTGCTAACTCCTTCGCTCCATCAGCCTGTCCCAAGAGACGTCCATTTCGTTGACCATGTGAATTATTATCTTTGTTTGTCCTTTTGCATCCTAAATGCTTTACCAATTTCTTTGTTCTCTGCTCCGCTGAGTAAGTTGTTTCCACTTCAGTGTTTTGCTGTGTCATAGGCAAGTGGCAATAATACAAAGATACCCAAAAGCCTGGGTCTCTTCAAAACAAACTTTCAAACAGTGTTGCTCTTTATTTGGCTTAATAGCATCAGCTAATGTTGCTTATGGCCTCCACAAACAGCTGTGCAGTAGGAATAATGCAATAGAGAAAGAGATGATGTGTGAAAAGCTAAAGAGACATCATCCTGAGTACTTGGTTCCACCAGTATGAACTTTGATTTATTTGGATGGTTAAATAGCTCAGCTGGCACTAAACTTTGTAAATTCGCTTTGCTAAAGTGAAGCTGAATCCAACAAATGAATAGCCACGTCACACTGAAATGCTGAGCTCAGCAACGTCATCCGACTCTGGAAGGACTGGAGTTCGGCATCCTTCTTTTCCCCACCAAGGAGGTGGCCAGAGGTGATGCAGGACTGAGGATAAGATGGTTTATTCTGCCACAGAAAATTCTGTTGCCCACCCACTCAGCGAGTTTCAGGGCACTTTTTGCTAGCATTTAGCTACTGTTGAAAGATTGTGCAAGTCAAAGGTTTGACATCAGAACATGAGCAGAATCATAGAATCATAGAATGGTTTGGGTTGGAAGGGACCTTCAAAGGTCATCTAGTCCAACCCCCCTGCCAGGAGCAGGAACATGCCTGACTAGATCAGGTTGCTCAGAGCCTAATGGGCCAGATGCCCTGGGTGCCTTTATATCATCTAAGTTGTAGGTGCTGGAACAGCCCAAAGAGGACACGTGCAGCGTTTCCCCTAAGGATCATTTCCATCCCAAGAGAAGAGAGACAAAAGAGTTTTATTAGCCATGGGAAGTACAACCAAAGCTTCTGCAAAGAGCATGTCATGAGGCTTCCTAGGCAGTGAAAGCTACGTGGTATTTTCCGAAAGGGTACACTTTAATGATTGTTAATTGCAGTGTGCTCTTTTAATACATGGGGAGCCTTCAATATCGGAATATCTACCGAGCATCATGTTGGGGAGGGAGAGGGAGAAGAACGAGGGAGCTTTTAGGAGGGCATTTGCTCTTTGTGAGCCACAGCTTACATCTAGCTGAGCAGAGGAAAAAAAAAAAAAACGCCAGAGAAAATGTTAACAGTGGGTTCAATTGACCTGGAGACTGAGAACATCAGGAATCTCAAACTCTTTTTACAGCCTCTCTTTGCTTTGAGGAACATTAACACTTCAAAGTGTCTAAGTATAGGGGTCTGCCTCTCGTCCATGGTTCCAGGGTTTTTCTCTGATTATGGTCTTTTATTTTTTTTTTTCCCCATAAGAAAGAACTTTTCATTAATTTAGCACAGAACAAGGTTGATTTGTGCCTCTCCTAAATCATGTGCATCAACACTTTTGCACGTCCCACTGAGATGTGGAGCCCCAAAACACCCGCTCCTGTTTCTCCTTGGCTTTTCTGCATGCGTGTGGCTCTTAGGGGCAGCACGCAGAAGGATGAATCTTCCACCAGTTTGCCAATCAGCCACTATTGATATTTGGAAGATAGTAATGATAAACAATAATAAGGTGATTTCCTAATAACATACCTGCTACTGGAGTGTGTTTTCAAAGTAAATTTGAAACCTTTTGCTGGTTTCAGGAAGTCTTTTTTGGTTATTACCTACCTGCAGCAGAAATTGCACGATGTCTGTTTGCCTTATGGGTGGGAGTTTTATCTTCTGCTTAGAAACATCCAATCAGAAGCCCTGAATCAAGCACTAATTCCAAGCTTTTGCACTCTGTTTTCTGAATATTTTTAAAACAACTTAGTAATCAAAATGTTTTTCAAATAGTTCTTTGTATTTCTCAGATTTTTGCAATTTTGTGTGCAGATCTCATTCTCACAGGTTGTCATAGGAGACCTTCTTACAGCCTTTCAGTACTTGAAGAAAGATGGAGAGAGACTTTTTTTTCCAGGGCCTGTAGTGATAGGAGAAGGGGTAGTGGCTTTAAGCTGAAAGAGAGGACATTTAGATTGGATATAAGGAAGAAATTCTTTACTGTGAGGGTGGAGAGGCAGTGGCCCAGGTTGCCCAGAGAGGTGGTGGATGCCCCATCCCTGGCAGTGTTCAAGGCCGGGTTGGACGGAGCTTTGAGCAACCTGATCTGGTGGAAGGTGTCCCTGCCCAGGGCAGGGGGCTGGAACTGGGTAGTCTTTAAAGGTCCTGTCCAACCCAAGCCATTCTATGATTCTTTGATTCTATGATCTATGTGATGGTGGCATCAATGTACACAGAAAGCTTTTTGCTGTAGACAAAATCTATCAACTAAGGACAAAAGTTAACGTAATAATGCAGGTGTTTTATCTCTGTATGATAACACCTATGTTACAGATAATTCTGTCATATTTTCTGTGTTGGGACATTGTAAGACGCTTTGCAAACATTTAGGAATGAGTGGTGACATGGCAAGGTTGATTCACTCGCTCGAGGGGACATATAATCTGCAGAAGAGCCAGAGCACTTCCAGGCTACCGCGTCTGTCATTACACTGGAGCAAGAGATTCCCTTCATAAGACATTTCCTCTCAGGTGTTTTTCAATGTGTTCTGCATGCCTGGAAGAAATACTCGTCGCTTTCCCACTACACCCAAAACGATGCTGAGCTTTTCACCTCCATTTGCTTGCAGTAATGATCTACAAGCAAAAAATTCCTTCTAAGGAGAGAAAGGGGAGCAACTTGCTTTTGGGGAAGCAGTGGCCTTTCAATGTCTTCCTGAGAGTTTGTGTGGCACTTATGCTGTGATATCCAGAGGACAGAGCAAGTCAAATGGTGACATGAAAAAAAAACCATAACAAAAATCACTGCTTCAACTCCTGCCTGAACCAGTGATGCCCAGTATAAGCTCATGGAAGTCGTTGTAATATGAAGACATCTGGCAGATGGAGTTGGGATTAGGAATTTAGGGCCACCAGAGGCATCAGGACTGCTTGCTGTCCAGTATTGCCTGAGTTTGGAGGAGCAAGCAGGGCGGTTTTCATTCTGCTGGGGACTCCAGACGTCTGCGGGGTTAAACATGGGAACCACCTAAGTCCCTGAGCTCTGTGACAGCTCGGTTGCACCTGGGTAACGCTGCGGTCCGTGGAGAGGTCCGGTCTGGATGGCATCCTCAGGCAGCATCCAGTACTGAGCTGAGCACAAAACCTGCTGCTGGAAGGGTGCACGAAATGCCTGTTAGGGCTTGTAAACCTGAGAGCACAGAGTAAGTTAAGTGAGTTAACACACAATCGCGTTTTAATTCCTAAACAAGTGAACCGAGTCAGTCCTTTAATCTGCTGTAGTTCTCTTTTCCCTTTCTGTGAAGCAGAAATAACAGATTCCTACTTGGTGAGGTTTTACGAGGTTAATAGCTATGAAGTGCCCAGGCACTGTGACGATGAGGGCCGGGACGTATAAACACAAAGATATTATGCAAACGTAACAATGCCAAATGCTTGATGCAAATTCTTTGCTCCCAGTCTCATTTCTTCTCTTCCCTCGCACAGTTTATCTGCCAAGTTAATATACTCTTTTCAGAGGAAAATACTGGCCACTCTGCCTAAAGTATCCAGGTTGAGTAGAACACCTAGTCTGGTAGAACACTGGCCCAGGTTGCCCAGAGAGGCGGTGGATGCCCCATCCCTGGAAACATTCCAGGCCACGTTGGCCGGGGCTCTGAGCAACCTGATGTGGTTGGAGATGTCCCTGCTCCTTGCAGGGGGGTTGGACTGGGTGGCCTTGAAGGTCCCTTCCGACCCTAACCTATGATTTTATGAGTTACCAGTTGGGTTGGTGGCATTCCTTCTTGGTGTGTGTACTCATATAAAAAGGTTTAAGTTTTGAAAAGGTCCTCAGGAGACTTTCCTTGTTGTGCTTCCTGGCTGTTTGGGAGTTTTAGGAAAGTATTTTATTTTTTAATGAATATTTTTAATGACTATGTTAACAAACCCAATCTCTGCTTACATGGTAAAAGGAGACTTTTTCTCTCGTTGTGTTGTGATGTTGTAGTAATGCAAAAAAAAAAGCTTATTCATGTTAGTAAATGACAGATGACCTACTAGAAACTGAAGTGGAAAAAAAAAAATCACTGATTTTGCTAAATTGCCTAAATGTACTGGTTTTGGAGAACTACTCAGATAACTTTTCAATCCTCTTGAAAAGATTGTTTCTGATGCACAGGTTTAAATGAGCTAACCACTTGTCCCTGTCAGCGTTTGCCAAGCTCAGATGCATCTTTGTAAATAAAACAGGAACTGTAGGCAACGGAAATGCTCTTTCTTTACTGGTTTTGTTTATGTTAAATGGCTGTGATGCCAGGGCCATTGTACAGTTTCTTGGAGAAATCATAGTGTAAAGTATCGAGGCGTTCCCTTAAAAAAGAAATGTCATTCCAAGTGTAGCAAAGACCGGATCATTTAGCTGTGTAGAGCCTGGAGCTAAACTGGATCCTGATTGAATATGAAATGTTTACGTTGGGGACGGAAGAACTGATATGGGAAGCCACATTCTTTTGCTTTATATTTTCAAGGGGCAAGCATTAGTTGTGTAAGCGTTTGATTATCCATACTCCTCATACATGTGTTTGCTTTTTAAGTATTCTGTCTTCTCCCTTGACTTCACTTGTCTTTATGTAATGCCTTGAAAGAGATTCATGTGTGCACTGGATGACTTTGCATGGCCCAGAAACCTACAGAGAGCTGTGCCCTGGTATCAGACAAATCTAATGCTTGTTTTCGAATCAAAGATCGGTGTCTTTGATCTGAACAGGAGAAGCTGAGTTGTCCTCAGGAGTGCTCAGTCACAGTCGCTCGCCTTTGTGCCGCTGATCACAAAGGCGTGTGCGCAAGATGGATCTTAAATTGTGTTAGCTTTTACTTGATCTTATTCAGAAAAAAAAACTGCCAGAGATGTCTATAAGAGCTTCTGGTGGGTAAGAAGAAAAAAAAGAACATATATAATATGCTATGAATACAGCAAAACAAAGCGGAGTGCAGTTTCCTGGGATTTATTGGTGTGTTGATAAATAATATTTCTTGTATTTCTGTGTTCACTGCATTGTCATCCCAGCCTTGGGAGCTTTCTGAAACACTGTGCCTGGTTATTCTTCCACACAGGCCACGAGTCAGGAGTGTTTTACTGGAAGAAGCAGGGTGGATTGGTACAGGTCATCTAAAATGAGTTCAAGTGGGTGGAAAGACCTGGGGAGTTGGTATGGTAGAAGCAGCAGGGGCTGTCTAATTCCCTTAATTCTTGTCTTAAAGCAATGACCAGCCCACAGCGAGGGTTTAGAAAGTGCCCATGTAGTTCTGAAATTCTCCCAAACAGAAAAAGATGACTTTTCTCATTGCTCACCACAGCCATGCACCTGTTTGGCCTAAACTGGCACCTGCAGCCGATGGAAGGGCAGATGTATGAAATCACGGAAGACACAGCCAGCAGTTGGCCAGTGCCAACGGACGTCTCCTTATATCCTTCGGGGGGCACAGGGTTAGAGTTACCTGACAGGAAAGGCAAAGGAACCAGTGAAGGTATGGTTGGTGTGTGTCCATGTCGTGAGTCTTCTGTCTGCCTCTGAACTCCAGCCATCCAATCTCATGTTCCATTACCCTCAATGCTGCCGTCATCAGGTGCTTTTTCCAGTCTTTCACTTCTAGAACTAGTAGTCGTTGGTCTTGTTTCCGTGTGTTTCCAAGTTTCATAACCTTCTGGTGTCCACTAAAGCAATAAAACTGTGTGCAAGTCTCACCATACATCTAAGGCATTCTTGAGGTGGAACCACCTGTACCATATATCACAGGCTACAGAAGGTCATCGTGAAAACTCTGCCTGTGATGGTTGTTGTCATGGGAAAAAAAAAAATGTATTTTGAAAATTAAATGATTCCTGGAGAACTGGATCGATTTTTCTCTACAAGAGTACAAAAATGTTTTTGTTTGCCTGCTCGTTGCCACCTAGTACCAAATGTTTTGAGGTCCAAAACATTTGATAAGAGATATTAGACTGTGAGTTTTGGCACTCCAGAGCTGGACATTTCTTTGCAGAAGTAGCCAGATAAAAGGCCTAGTCTCCACAAAGTACCACGAACTCAACAGCTTGTAATTTTAACCAAAATTAGAAGCAACTGCTGGTTTGTCAGTCCAGCAGCTTTACACCTTACAGGGTTTTCCATAGAGGCAGCACTGCCCAAAGCACCTGTAAGCACTGCGAAGGAGAGGTGTTTCATCCCTCCCAAGACTTAGCTGGAGAAATGAGAAATTCAAATTTTCAGAAAGCTTTTTTGTTTGTGTGGCAACCTTCTTTATACGAGGTTAACAGATTGAAGTCACTGGCTATGTTTGGTAGTTATTTTGAGGGAGGAAGGTTTGTCTGTAAGAGATAAGAAGTATGCTACTATTCTGGCAACTCACTGAACATAAAACTTTCCACAGAGTTCCCTAGATTTTGGCTGAGAGCCTATGTTTACATGTTTAATTTAAATTAATTGTAGTATTTTTTCCTTTAAGAGCTTGTCTGTATGAGTCTAAATAAAAGCCATAATTATGTGTGTTAGTGTATTTACTAGCAACTGATGGCTGACATTGAGTTGCTACAAGGGAAAATCAGCTAAGCAGGTTATTCTCAGCAAACCTTACCAGACAGTACAGCAAGCTGCAGGTATCCCTGCTGTTGTATTCAAAAATACTTCACAACAGATCTTTTGTTTTTCCCTCTGTAACTTGCCATGTGTTTCCTTTTCGAAACATCTAGTTTTGATCTGTCCATTTCCATTTAAAAGTCAAAATGAAAATAAATTGGTGTATCCAAAAGTGCCGGCCAAGTTGCAGACCTCCACTTGATTTCTTTTTCAGCCGTGCTTTACATCAGTAAAAGTTTCAATTGCTGCCAGAAAGCTCTGCTAAAAGACAAATCTGGGAAATACCCTCAATATGTCATTAGAAGACCCCTCAAGTTAGTGCTTTGTACAGATCTTAGGGAATCTGTGGGCTTTAGAGAAGAATACGCATAAAGTAATCTTTCTTGCAGGAGTAGTCCTAGCCAGCCTTCAAATGCAGCTCTCTCCTCATCAGATGACGATGCAACCAACTCTGGACTAGCAGTGTCGCATGGCTGCTATTCTAAACCAGAGCCTACGTGATTGAAATTTATTTAAAAATGGATTGAAATATATTTGAAAGTCATCTTGATCCCGATGAAATGGGCTGGAATGTGTTAGAAAATCCTTACAGCCAATGTGAATGAATCATTGCCAATGCCTGGCCAATTCTCAGCAATAACCATTTCTTCTCCGTGGCTGTGCTCCAGCACAACATTTACCTGTGTGTAAACCCATCCCTGTTTAGCAAAGCACTTAATCATGTGCTTACATTTAAGCATGTAATTAACTGAGATTGAAGTCAGAGAAATAAAGAGTGCGTTCTTAAGTGGTTTGGTGAGTCAGGGTACCTTGCTATCAAAAATACAAGCAGATTCAGCAAGGGCTGAAATGAAATACTTCATTTTGATATCCAAATAAATTAGGAATAGTTGCTACGGCAACTGAAAAGTTCAAGGTAATGTGTGGAAAGAGCAAAGTAATTGACAGCTCGATTAAGAGTTCAGGCCTGAAGTTAATTTTAAGGAGTCAGATATTCTGATTAAAACCTAATTTCTGATTAGAAGCTGAAATGGCTTTCTTGTACTTTCTTTATGAAGTATCAAGTCCATAGGGCCCGATCCTGCTGTAGGTTAAAAACTGATGAATCAGGGATGGGTTTCAGGGGTTGAATTCAGCCTGGTGAAGAGAGCCTGTCTTTGGGTTTCTCCATCAGGATGAACGTCAACCGCCGGCAACACGACATCACAGCTTTTAGGATATCAGCTTCTCAGACACACAGCTGTCCACCAAGAAGAGACATAAACTTCATAATTGTGTGGACGAACAATTAAATCTGTGAAATATTCTCTCCCAATGACAGAAACAAGCGCTGCTCTCTGTACAGGCAGAGTACCGTGCTCGTTTTCTCCAGGCTCTCTTGCATAGCAACATCTATTGTATTAAATTCTCACTTGCCCTGATTCACTCCAGTGTACAATCTTTATTAATGAACCATCAGGACACATCTCAAATACTTGAGGTTTTGAGCTGAACCTCTAAGAATCTATAAAACATGTCAGTAGTAATCAGAAAAAAATAGATCCTTCATTTGAACCAAAACATGTGGTGCTCTTTTTTAATATAATCCTGAATCTTTTCATCTTATGATAATAGAATAAGAAACTCTGCATGGAGACATGGGAACTGTTTCCTTTAATCCTGACAGTATGAAAAGTAATTTTTAGTATGCCCAATAAATATTAACAACCCGGTTGATAAAGTAATCCCCGTTAGAATCAAGCTGGTTGATTTTCATTGTACGATTGTACTCTATCAGCACAGAGTGATTCGGAAAGAATGTCCATTTACCTAAGCTGCTGCTTGTTATCTCTATTTATATACACTTTGACTAAAAAAGGATAAAAAGTCAGCAGATTTCCCCCTTATATTTACTTGAATGTGATAAACAAAGATAAATATAGATCTTATAAAATTACCAGTAGCTTTTTTTCTATGAACGTGTATACACCCTTTGCTTTCCAGACTGTGCTGGTGTGCGTAAAACTTCTGCCAGAAGATAGCACAGAAATGAAATGTGTCACCAGGTCCCACGCCAACAGTGTCCTGAAGCAGCTGCTAATTTAGTCTCATTTGGGCCAAAAGTTCTGCTAAAAAGTTTTACAGAAGTAAAAAAAAAAAAAAAAGAAAAAGAAAAATTCTCCAACCTACAAAGAAACATCTTCAGAGACTTTATTTCTTAATAGATGCATATAATTTTTATATGGATTTTACAGAGACAGCTAAGAATTTACATCTCTTTCTCCTAGAGAGTTTATGCTGGGATGGCATATGGAGAAGTTTAATGAAGTATTATAATTGATATGATATACTATTAAAGGAAATATGATAATTTGAAACCATAACATGGAAGGTTGTTCTACCAATCACCTTTTCAATAGGACAAGTAAATTCTGAGACTATTAAACCTGAATTCATGATGGGTGGGGAAAGAAATTTTTGTTTCCCATTTCCCAAATGTAGATTCTGGAAGAAAAAAAGTGTCACAATGTGATTTTCCTACAAAAGATTGTATGTACCTGAAAGTTTCCTTCTCATCTTGTTAGAATTGCTTGATCTGTGAAACAGAAAGTAGTGTGCTGTAATGGCACAGAGCTGAGAAAACAAATTTATTTGAATTTCTAAAATTAATCATTAGTCCTTGTTGGTGACATGGTGCTCTCCATACTAAGACCAGAATCTTCCAGGTGACACTACTGTGTACTTTTCAACTAGAAGCATCCTTAAATAAAGGCTGTTTGCTACGCAGTTGCCTTGTTCATCTTTATGCGAAGATAAAGAGGCCGCAAAAGGCGGCATTCTGGGATTTTATTTTTCATTCTGCCCCTCATTCCCTGGGCTTCCTGTGGGTCCAGATTTTTCAAAGCGGCCACCAGTTTTGAGAACTGTGAGAGGATTGATTTCTAACCTGGAATTTCTCAGATGTTTTCCAGGGATGCTGAGCTCCCTGCTGACTCCCTTGGACGCTGTGGCGTGTGGCTCTCCAACCTGATGGTCGCTTCAAGAAATAGATGCCTCCATTTGCTGGTCTTCTGAAAGAAGATGGATAATCATAACACACTTTATAGAATGTATCAAAACCCAATTAAAACCTCTCATATTTCTTAGTAGATATTACTCAAGTGCAGGTTATAATTTCCTTAATTTTAGTCAGTCGTTTTTTGGACTGTTGGAAAAATTTTCAAATACCACTGTGAAGAATTAATTTAATAGAGAAATGTTTTCCTTTCCCCATTTAGGCATCGTTCATGCTGCTGTTCTCCACACTACCATTCCATTCTGTGACACGTGTCTGCCTCACTGTTACTACACTTCTCTCTGCTAATTTAATAATGACTTCTCCATCCGTGAACTTACATTCGCTTAAAATATAATGTCAGATGATTTAATCTTATCTCCAGAATGTAATTACACACTCTCTGATGTTATAATTGAAACAAAAGGCCGTTTTTCTCCAGGTTGCTCTTCCCATGTTGATGTTTTCAAACAAAACAGTTACTGTAGCCAGGAACAACCCTGCTAGTTTTACTCCCGTGATGGTATGGATTGGCTACATAAAGTCCTCTGAAGACCTCAGGACACTAATAGGCTGTTCCTCAAGATCAATGTCAGAGATACCAGTATGTTTGGATTACTTTTAGGATCTGAGGCTAATCCAAGATTTTTGTTCCTGTGTTTTGGCAGGAAAGCCCAGTAGTTTCTTTCCAGACGACAGTTTTATAGACTCTGGAGAAATTGATGTTGGCAGACGAGCCACACAGAAGATCCCTCCTGGTATCTTTTGGAGATCTCAGGTGTTCATCGACCACCCAGTGCATCTGAAATTCAATGTGTCTTTAGGAAAGGCTGCTCTTGTTGGCATCTATGGCAGAAAAGGCCTCCCACCATCGCATACACAGGTAATGGGACTTCATTTCAATTAAAGAATAGTTGTCTTAAATTGTATGTTCATATGCCTTATTGTTTTTTTTCTTTCAGCTATTTCTTCCAAGAATTTGTTGCATGCTTGCAAGTTGTTAAAGGTCATCTATTCAGAGAAAGATAATCAAGTGACGATTGCGAGATATTTACACACATTAACCTGGTGGGCTGTAGGCACAGGCGAAGCAGGCAGCTGCCTAAGGCAGCAAACTGCCAGAGGAGGAAAAGAGTTTTGAGGGCTGGTGGTGACTGAGGGTATCAGCTGGTTGCTCCTAGCACCACGAGATACCACCTCCATCCAGTGCTCCTTGCAGAAGCAGCCACACTCAAACTACATCGAAAAGAATAATATCTTAAGTAGTCTTATGTATCTCTGGTCTGTCTCCCTCTTTCAGCCTCTGCCTTTTCCCCTCTCGTGGTAGGAGCAGCAAGACCTCAGACCTCCACCCTTATGGGAGCAAGACTGACTTTTGTTTTCTGCACTGAAATGCGTTGGGCCAACTCTTCACATTATGCATGTTGACTCTCAGATTAAACTAAGATTGGTCAGGGCCTAGTAACTGGTGTATAACCAAGCAAAATAGATTTTTTTTCTTTTTTTACAGAAAGCCACTGGCTTACTTAAGCAGAAATCAAGATACACTTATTATTCTGTAGGACTAAAATGAAAGCGGTTGCTATTCTTGACACACTTTGGCAAAAGCCATGTCAAGGAATCACTTTCTGGGAAAAGCTCCCCTTAAATCCATCCCCTTAACCATCCCCTTAAATACAGATTTTGTACATTATTTTCTCTACTTTCCATTTCAGTTTCTAAGCTGCTCTTAACCAGATTGATTAATACATTAGGGCATAACTCATCTCGGCGATGCAAAGCATCTTACTCCCACTTGCATCAGCAAGTTATCAAAGTATTAGCTGGTTTATATTAACGTTGTAATTTACCCTTGCCCTCCAGTATTCTCTGAAAAGCCTAGCAACCAACACTACTATGTGAAATTTATAGAAATACTCTGCATTTATTTTCTTTTTTGAACAAGCAAATATGATTATTACGATCTTTCTGGGAAATATGGTATTTTCTACATATTAACACACCTGCAACTTATTTATGTCAAAGAGGTGTCATAAATCCACACTTTCTCTGCCTAATTTTCTGCAGAATTAAAATATTTCAATAGGATCAGCAGGTCATAAATTCAGTGACTCAGTAGTGCTGCTATTGCCCATTTTTAATCAGTCTATTTTTACAGGGAGATTCAAACATTTAAAACTTAATACTCCTGTATTATTTAAATAAAAAACTCAACTCATGGTCACAACAATGATACTAATTGTAGATCACATGTCTAAGTGAACTCTTATTTTACTTGTTTATTATCATTATTAATTTTGGTTATGGAACAGGGGTTATTACATGCATAGTTTCAATTGTTTAAATAACAAAAGTAAAATTTGGCACCCAAACCTCAAGTCTATTGAACTTAAAGCAAAATTTTTAAATATATAGCGGTGCTGCACCCAACCATGGTACTATTTTAAGCATTTAAGAAGTCCACACTGACATCACCATTGCTGTTGTTTTTTATTTAGCCTCATTTTTGTTCGGATTTTCTGAGTGATTTGTCAGCATCAGGACCTTTCCCATTTAAAACAACATGGTTGTGTACCAGTTGAAGTATCAGATGGGAATGAGATGTTGACTGTGGGATGTGGCACGTGTTCATCAATATGACACTGCTCAGAGTCCTTCTAACTGCTGCTTTTTGCGTAGCCACTAATTGAGAGCTGCCAAGTATATTAAAAAAAAAATCATCATCTGGACCAAAATATTGCCAAAAATTACCAGAGAGACATTTTTATTCAAACAATAAAAATCCTGGTACGCTAATAGAAAGAGATCCCTAAACCCATCCTATTCTGAAGAAAAATCTTAATGAAACTGCAGCTATTGAACCAACATTAATATATTACTTGTTAATATTTAATTTTGTTTTGAAATTATTACGTTTCCTAGATTTATTATTTTAAAACCTGCTGTCAATGAAAACATTGTTCTCCTTCTGTATATTTACCTAGGAAGTTTAATCCTTACCATTTAATCTCACCATAGCTTAATAGCCTTAGGAGTCTTTAAATAGGTAACCTGTTTATTTGTTTAAATTATACAAAATTTATTACAAAAATCTCATCTTTTCTCTTGCATAATCCATAGTATCTGCCACACCTCATTAATCTACCCCAATGAATTTTACATTTCCAAATTTTGTAAGGAATTTCATAAACAAGACTTTGACAAAATGTATGCTTAGAGCAGTGATACAATCTCCCCCCCAGATTTGATAAAGTGTCAATTATTTTTTCCCCAGCCTATCTCGTTGGTGGCAGTAGTAAAATTCTAGCTGGCATTCAGAATTTTTTCTGTTAGATAATTAGATAATTCTTCTGTTTACTATTAACTAAAGGCATTTCTTCTAATTTTCCTCAGCGAATCAATAGAAGTTACACAATTTTGTTATAGTCTATTAGATTTAATCTTCCTAGATCAAACCATTTTTTAAACTCCTTTAAGCCTGGGCCAAGTTCTGTTAAATCATAAATTTTGGGGATTGGCCATCACAGCTGCCTGTGGGCAGCATTTTTCCACTGGTACAATTTGAATTGATTAACGTGGTTTTTATCTACAATTTCCTTGCTTGCAATAACTCTAATTGTATATTAAGAATCTCTGAGTGTATTAAAATGCAATAAAGCAAAATCCATTTTTGGTTCAATTAATATTTGCAACTTGCAAAGTGACCAACATCCACAGCAACATCTTGCAAATATTTTTAAAAATAAACTTTTACTTTTGGCAGAAAGGCCCAAGTAAGCGTAACCCAGATTCCCAGACTGGACTGTAACAACAGCAGCTCACCATAGCTGGGTGCTCTTTGTTTTCATCACCCTAAGCTTTAAGCATTTACATCTAATATGTAAATTTTTACTGAAAAGGATGCTCATAAGGCACAATCCACTGGACATGTCTTAGATGTCAACTTTAGGATAAGGCAGATTGTATTCTATAAGCATCTCTTTTTTTTTTGGACTTCAATCCAGAGGTTCTAGACAACTGAACACACAATAAAAGTCAGATTAGATAAAGTTCACTTAACGTTTGTGATGTCTGCTAGGCTTGTATCTGACTTATCCCATTCATATATTGCCGGACAAAATAAAATCATTGCAGAAAGTCAGTGGAAAGTTATTTAAATAGGTAACTAAAGGTAGTTGCATTCCTAGTAGCAAAATCATAGCAATTGCTCAACTGTCATTGCCCTAGCAAAAAATAAATATGTTCTTTTGAGGAAAACTTCCAAAAGCCACTCTCTAAATGGGACTTTTAAATAAGACTTTATCTCTTTCCCATCTTCATCTTCTACAATTTTTTAACCACTTTTGCTATTGTTTTAAGATAAAACTCCTGCTGGCTAAGCAAAATACTTCTGCGAAACCTCTACCAGAATTTACGTACAAATGCCTTTTCTCTTTTCCTTGGTGACCCATAGCAATTTTGGCAAACAACCCAGTTAGGCTAGATACATTTTTCCATCTATTTCCCTTAGTAGCCGAGACACAAAGAAGCTAACAAATAAGCTTCTTGTCATCATACTTACAGTGCAATTTAGGCATGGTTCCCGGCCCTCCTGTTTCCCTGCCTGTGTTTCTACAAAATGAGAACACATCAGTAGGGTCAATATGCCCCGAATCACATTCTAAATAGAGATGACTTCTTGATTCCCGTAATTACAGAAAAATAAATTCATATACTAGCTATTTCCAAAATTATTACTTGCAGGTAGGGCAGGAACATACTTGAGTTACCAGAGAAGATCCTGTTTATGATGCTTCTGTAGATGTACGTTTCTAGTACTCGACACAAAATATTCCTGTCTCCCTCATAAGATAGACCCAGAGTAAAAGACTAAGCTTTAGGAAGTCTGAAATACACGCAAACATCACTCTTCTTTATGTTTCAGTTTGACTTTGTTGAGCTCCTCGATGGAAGACGTCTGCTGACACAGGAGGCCAGAAGCTTAGAAGGACCTCAGCGGCAACACAGAGCTTTTGTGCCCTTGTCCAGCCACGAGACAGGGTTCATCCAGTATTTGGATTCAGGAATATGGCATTTAGCCTTCTACAATGACGGCAAAGAATCGGAAGTGGTTTCTTTTCTGACTACTGCTATTGGTAAGGATTTCCTTTATTATTCCTAAACTCCTAAATATGCCTGGAGGCCAGGTGTTAACGCACACACTCAAATTGCACGGTAGCTTTTGTGGTTTGAGAGTGAATGGTTGGAGGGGATGTCCTTAGCAACAGGCTGAATTCTGTTAGGCCCTAACTATCTCGTAAGTATTTTGTAGGCCTTTTTAGTAACTACATCCGTAATGATATCCTACCCAGTGCCAAAGATGGATTACAAGCTTGAAATTCCCTGCTTAATTTTCTTCCTTTGATCTTTTTATTTATTTTTTTGTTTGGTTGGTTGGTTTTTTTTCTCTTTCTGGTGCAGAGGTGTAGGAACGATTGTCGAACACACAGCAGCACCATGCAACCATTTTGTGTGACGGATGGTGCTGCCTTTGAGCACCGTCAAAATTGCTCAAGCTGGAGTTCAGGCAGCGTTCTGGGGTTAAAACTCCGATAAGGAGCACTGCAAGGCTTGGCAGTAGGAGTAACAGGATTCTTTCTTTCTCCTTGCTAATAGAAAGAAGCTGAGATTTCTTAAGAAGAACAAATTAACTAAACAAGTCTTTCAGTTTCTCTGGCAGTGAAGTGTTCTGCCAGTTCGACACAAAGGCACCAACTTGTTGCTGTCCAAGGAGGAGAGGATGCTGCCTGTGGGCTGCCTGAGAGCCTAGCACACTGGGTATTCTTCCTCCACCCTGTAAATATCAGAATCTGTTTCTAATTCAATAATATTTAATTTTAAATTTGACTGACATGCTGAAACTGTTCATATACCCAGATTCATTTGGTTGTAATTTAAAGATTGCTCCATAAAACTAGCACTCAGCTTTCTTCTAGCCGCAATGATTGTTTAATGGACTTTTTTTCTTTGCTGAAAAAAGCAGACTCATTCCAGAGTTGCCATTAATCCCTCTCCCAGAAGAGGCATTGGTGTTGAGTCTCAGCTGTCTGCAATAGTTACCTAAGAGCTATGGGCTGTAATTTGTCTTGGCAGGTTAATTAAAAGTTTAGGTCTTATTAAAGCAAAGTCATTAAGATCCCAATATTCCGTTTTAGCGCTGAAGTTTATCTAAGGCAGAAGTGGAAACACTGTTCTAATACTCTGTTAAATTTAAAACCTGGAAATACACATGTTCAATCCTATTCACAGTTAAGCAAGACCAGAAATAGCTGTGTGTTAACTTATGAAGTTGAAGTCTTGCTCCATAGGACGCAGATTTACTTTCATTTAGTTTGCTTTAACGATTTGAGTTTTTACCACCTTCTGCCCACAAGAACCTCCAGGTATTCTTCTGAAAGCGACATTTTTTTCCTTGTCTAAGAATGTCTCCAGTTTAAAATTTCCCACACAGGAGAATCTGTAAGGCTGTCACAGCAGAAAACTCTTTTAAATCAGAGTCACTAGATGTTCTTGTTTTCAAAGTGATGCTAAGTGAAATTCTAGCCAGACTTCTCGCTTGGCCTCATTGCACTAACGTGGAGTGGTGAGGAAAAGACAAAACATTATTAATTTGCCACAGTAGGGGAGTGGTGTGGGTGAGCAGCAGGTCAGATGGTCTTTAGGGCAATCCTATTTTTTTTTTGTTCACAATCTGCTGTCCCTTCATGACCACATGATAAGCAGAACAGTCATAGAACCATAGAATGGTTTGGGTTGGAAGGGACCTTCAAAGGCCATCCAGTCCAACCCCCCTGCAAGGAGCAGGGACATCTCCAACCACATCAGGTTGCTCACAGCTCCGGCCAATCTGGCCTGGAATGTTTCCAGGGATGGGGCATCCACCACCTCTCTGGGCAACCTGGGCCAGTGTTTCACCACCCTCAGTGTAAAAAATTTTTTCCTAATATCTAATCTATATCTACCTCCCTCTGTTTTGAAACCATTACCTCTCATCCTGTCACAGCAGGCCCTGCTGAAGAGTCTCTCCCCACCTTTCCTGCAGCCCCCTTTGGGCACTGGGAGCCGCTCTCAGCTCTCCCCGGAGCCTCCTCTTCTCCAGGCTGAACAGCCCCAGCTCTCCCAGCCTGGCCTCACAGCAGAGCTGCTCCAGCCCTCTCAGCATCTGCG